>JAVFHW010076987.1:0-43919 GCA_032159205.1 Eurystomus glaucurus suahelicus
TGCCTCAAGTTGCGTCAGGGGAGGTTTAGATTAGATATTAGGAAGAAATTCTTCACTGAGAGGGTAGTTAGGCACTGGAATAGACTGCCCAGGGAGGTGGTGGAGTCACCATCCCTGGAGGTGTTTAAAGAACGAATAGATGCAGCACTTGAGGATATGGTGTAGTGGTTAGAGAGATGTTAGGACAAAGGTTGGATTTGACCCTGGAGGTCCTTTCCAACTATAATGATTCTGTGATTCTGTGATTTTTTTTCCCTGCCTACAATGTCTGAGAGAAATGTGTGCCATTATCACCAAAACTGAGATTCTGCAGTACTGCCTGCTTTTCTTGTTAGTGTCACCATTAGTCTGTGGTCCTTTGAAATACAAGCCCATAACAGAATTATACCTGTTGTCTGATATAGGAGGCTAGGATCAGGCAAAAGGTGGTTCTGTGTTGTCTTCCCACATGGACTACAGAGCATCCTTTCACAAAGGATGTCATATGACATAATAACAATTTTCTAACATTACCTATACCTGTCTGTGGATGTCACAAGTTAGGAAACTGTTCTCTTTGTCACCTTCATTCACATATGAAGCAAGGATTTTTCAGTAATTGCCAGTGGCTTGGGAGTGAAGATTGCAAGTACAGAGTTGTATAAATAATAATGTTAGTAGGTGTTACAGTGAACACAACTGCATTTTGCTATGCCTCAGTCCTAGAAGTATGTGCCAGGCAGAGTGATGTCTGTCCTGAGCTCTTCTAGAAATAAAGTGTGAATGAAAGTCAGACCAGTGGTTGCAGATCTTTGCATCTCTTCCATTAATTTTTCAAACATGGAGCATTGCCTTAGCAGAATCCTGAAGAAAAACAAACAGCAATAAAACTGACTTCCCTCTGGGTAAACCCTGCAAAGGGATATAAAAGAGGGAGAGATGGGGTATGAATTTCACTTCAATGCACCAGTAATCTGATTGGGCTGAATCTGGGGTGGAGGACTCAGATTAACTCCCAGATACATACTGCAGGTTTTGAAATTTTCATAGTGTAAAAAGCAAAAAGGAACTCTTAGATCATCTAATCTACTTTCTTCTTGATCACAGGCACTTATCTTTCACACAGTTATCCCTACCTTGAGCCAAATAGTTTCTCTGCAGCTAAAGTATATCTTCCTGAGAGGCATCTAATCTTGATTTGAAGATCTCAGGAGATGGAAAATCCACCACTTCCCTCTATAATGTGTTCTGATAGCTAATAGCTATCAGCATTAAAAGTGTGTGCCTTATTTCCAATTTGAATTCATCTGGCTTCAGGCTCCAGCTTTTGGTTCTTATTATGCCTTTCTCCACTAGATTACAGAGTCCTTTCATATCCATTATTTTCTGCCTGAGAAGATATATATGCCAAAAGCAAGTCACCTCTCAATCTTCTGCCTCATAAACAGAAAGACCCAACTCTTTAAATCTTTCACCAGGAGGCATTTTCTCTCATTCTCAAAACACTTCTGCATTTCCTTTCTACCCTCTCCAGTAGTTCCACCATGTCTTTCTGAAAATGTGGACTGCTGTGTTTATGCAATACTCCAGCATTGTCGTCCTGAAGTTGTAACAGGGAGATCAGCTGTCCTGCTCCCTCACTGACTGTTCAGCAATCGTAGTGGGTTTTTTGCTATAACATCCCATTCTGAGATACTGATTGGTTGCTTGTCTAGTATGAATCCTCTGTAAGCTTAAGTCACTCCTCCCAGTTTTCCAGTTCTGTAGTTTTCATCCTTGTTTCCAGACAGTTAATTTAGAATTAGACTGTATTAATGCACCCTATTTCTAAGATTCTGGTTTACTAGGCAATCTTTTCCATCTCCACAGTGTTCTCTTTGTTGCTTACCTATTACTTAAATACATACATGCTTCCAGGAGTAATTTCATGGTAACTGCTGGGCTGTTAATAAAAATTATTGAAATCATTCCTCTGGTATTGGTTCTTGTGGAATCGGAGGAGAAATGTCCCACATCACCTTTGCATTGTTTTCCATAAGAGTAAGAGCAGGAGAAGGGGTCTGACAAGTAACTTTGTCTGTTTACCTCCTATAGCATTCCTTCTATGTCAGGACTTGTTAAAAATTATCATCAATGTACTGAACATTTCTCCAACTGCTTTTAGGACTTCTTCAGTGCTGGCTGTCCAAAGCTGCTGATTTCAGAATGCAGTCCATTAAGTTTTGTTGTTCAACACACTTTTCAATTACTAATGGGGAATCCTCTTCATTATCTTTATGAGATAAAAGAAGGCTGAACGATTTTTCACCTTGGAATGATTAATTCACCTAAAGACATTAGTTTTGGTGGATCTAAAAATATTTAAGAATCTGGAAGGAACTGGATTGACAATTATAAGGCAAACAGGTATGGCAGGATTTATTTATTTAACTCCACTCTTTCAACATCACAGCGAGAAGTTTTACCACCTCAACTTTCTGAAAGTTCTGCAGTACATGTAGATTATTTAATTCTGTAAAAGTTAAAAATGCCTTCTATTTATAGCTCTGTTTGGCATACATTTTTGATTGGTTCCTCCAGTCGCTTATGTTAATTTTGTGTGCTCTATAAGATCTACTGGGATATACATAGCTTAGGTCTGTATCATATTTGTCATTCATTAGTAATGTCATTTTGGATGCTCCATCTACTTCTCAACCACAGACAGTACCTACCCCACCCATGAGATGGACCCTACCATGTCTGTGAAGCTCCTTGGCCTAACAGAATGAGGTCCCAATGTCTCAGTGTTCCACAAGGAAATCTGCACCTTTAAAGGTATTGTTCAACCAAGGGTTCAAAACAGTGTTGCCTGTGTTCTGCTCTTGCTTTTGGGGTCAGAAGGATGTCCAGCAGGTCATGCTTATTGTCTTCTTCACAACTGTTGCACCATCTTCTCATCTTCTATTTAATTTTGTTCCAGTGAATACAGCATTATTATAAAGATTTACTGAATGAGTTCATAAAACTTCCCAGTCTTAGTATTGCTAACCTGTGGTCTGCTTTTCAGCAACATGACTGAAAAAAGTCCACAGCTGATCTGAGGCAATATGCAGCAGTGTTCCTAGCCTGTGTCTATCTTGTTAATTAAAAGAGGTTCAGGAACTTGTCTCTAACCCAGAGTCCAATGGCACCAGTTGGTCAGGTCTACCCTGTTTAAGACTTTTGCTTTTGGGAGGAGGCAGATTTGTCTTTGAATCACCTTCAAATATATTCTGCCAACAACTAAGCAGTGTAAACCTTCAACATGAGGTGTTCAGGGCCATAAACCCCCATTCATGCTGTGCCTAACAATTAGCATACACACTCAGAATT
This sequence comes from Eurystomus glaucurus suahelicus, assembly GCA_032159205.1. Taxonomy (NCBI): domain Eukaryota; kingdom Metazoa; phylum Chordata; class Aves; order Coraciiformes; family Coraciidae; genus Eurystomus; species Eurystomus glaucurus. The sequence continues at coordinate 3,334 of JAVFHW010076987.1, forward strand.
CATTAAGGCCAGCAAACATACCTAGAAGCTTACTATTCATTTAGATATCTAATCCCCTTTTTTACAGGGTGTTAATTTAGACAACTCAAAATTTGGACCCTAAATGCTTCTGCTGAATCAGCTTCGTATTATTTGATCACTTATGGCTTAGCCTCTCTAACATCCAGTTTACCCCTGGTCAAGCATTTGTCTAAATGTCACTGCTGTGCTCCATTGCCTCAGTGGCAAGTCTTCACACAGAGAAACCTGGTACGATACAGCTTTGGATTATCCTTAAAATGGGAGACATGAAGCTGGGCCCCAGTCAAAGGCATACAGATTTGAGCCACTGCTTTAACCTCTAAGATGCACTCATAGGGTAAGAACAAGTATCCTCCATAGCTGATGAATCTGGGAGCCCAGCGGAAGCAAAGAGCCCATCATTGCCACCCAGCACTGCCTGGTGGAGATTTCCTCAGCTACCTGGGAGCCACCTTGGCCAGATGCCTGAGATTGTGAATTATTTCCATGCAGTGAAACAAACAAACAAACCCCAAACCAAACAAACAAACAAGAAAGAGACAACTAACATGCAGTTCAACAGACCTTTTATCCTGGAATGGATGCACATTCAGAGACCGACAACTTCCCGAATCACGCTGTACTACAGCCCCAGAGAGAAAAGTGAATTAGATAATATTGACAATCAGTGCCTATTCAAATGCCCTTTTTAACTGAATGAAATATTGCATGTATCAAAGAGCAATATTTAGGACACAAAATCTCACCTTTCTCTATTGATATGTAATGCAATAGCCATAAATGAATATACTTTTTAACTAAATAAAACAGTTATATACCACCTTGCTTCTTACGACATTTATCACAAAAAGCTACTCAGTGAAGTCCAGTACTGTTAGGGAAATGAGAAGAGCACTTATTCCTTCACATTAGTTAACATGTCAAAAGCTTTTTATCTCAAAGATATTAAATGGTAAGAACAGTGTGTTTCAACTTCTAAATTGTCATACATCAAAGATTTTGAAGGACTTCTTTTTTAAATTGACAGTTGTCATTTAATATACAGTATGATCCGAAGCATATTATTTCTGAATGTTACCAGGGAGATTTCATTGGCTTTTGTGACATTTCCAGTCTTTGGTATAATTGGCTAACAGCTTTTTTTAACCTAATATATTTTAAGAAATAGTGTACCTGGTGGTCTGGTGTATCACATCTGTTTTCTCTTTTCTTTGTTGCCCAAAAATGTTACCGTAACGATAAAAAGTGACATTATTTTAAAAGATAAGAAACACCAAAATTATTTTCTGTCTGACCTTTACAGTCACCAGAACAAGCGGCTTCTGTTAGCAAAATAGTTCAAGCTTTTTATTACAAAGGATATTTGGCAGTATTCCATAAGAAAAAAAAAATACATGTAGTTCTTGTCAGGGGAAGTCATTAAGCCCTCTCTCCTTATGCCAGGCTAACATTTTAACAAAAATAAAATTCTGGATATTTGAAGATGGAGGAAGAAGTTGACTGTGAGAGGCAGGGATATTCCACATAATGCGCTTTATGAATGTACTAATGTAGTTTTATGTCTTTGACTGCACCACATTGAAGCAAATACAGTGGGTTTACCCAAGAGTTCAAGGAGATTTTGGTGACCTTCATTTCCCAGCTGCACATTTATGTATTCAGAGTTTTCTTCTTCACCTCAATCTATTGTGTTATTGGAATGATGCTCCTTCTTTAGGGGAGGCTGGGGAGTAAGACAGATAAATGACTGAATGCCTCAATGTGGCTAAACTACTATATTTACAGTTTTTAAAATAATTATGGCTACTCCTCAGCTGTACTGTTTTTTCCAGGTAAAGGCTTATAGATCAACTGTTAGCTTCACTCTATGCCTCTCATGGTTTGTTTTACAGGTTACTACAGAACTTTAGGGGCGGAAGTGTTTTAGAATTTAAAGACACATCCAGCATAGATCCTTTTAACTGCTGTTGTCATTGCTGTGGTTCTTCAGCCCAGGTAAGGAGGATATAGGTCTTGCTTTCAGATCACATGACAAAGATATGACATTACTGTCACTGATTCTTAAGAAAAACTGTGTGAGGCAAATTACAATAGTAGCAAAAGTTAGAACAAAGCCCTCTTTCTTATTGAAGCAGTTTGCTGGTTTACTGTCTTTCACTCAGCTGGTAGTACTGTACGTAGCCTGCAAATAGATGAGATACATTTTAGGTGCATGAAAGAAAAAATACTGTTTAAAACCATAAGATTTCTTTAGGAAAATAATTGGAGGCAGTAGTAGTCATTAACTCTGGAATACATAATTCTTCCCATGATTCTTAATACCAAGTGAACGCTGTTGTATGTCACAGTATTAAAGAATATAGGAATTAAATATCTTCCTGCTTCAAACATGTGTGGCCTAAAACCTGAAAAATTACAGTGTATGCAAATGATCATAAAGGACTGACTTTACTGACCATTTCTTTGTGTTTGGGAGATAGATTTCTGCATGGCATAATATTTCCACTTGCATTGGTTTCCTGGCATGAAAATGTTTATTGCACTCATTAGCTAAGAGGATGTCGGCACTGGTCCAATGAACACAGATCTGCCTTCTGATTTCAGCCATTAAATTGCAATGGGATTCATAGGCTTAACATTGTGGGTGTGAGAATAATAAAATGGAACTCCATCTTTAGCCCAGTTACCATGGATGCAGTTAAAGGTCATAGTGGCAGCTGCTAACTAGTTGCCTTTTTAGCTGTATTTCCCCTCCTGCTATATGGTTTTGTGTACCTTAGTTTCTGCAGGTCTGCCTTAGAGCAATTCCACTTCCTTAACTTGGCATATGGGTGTCTTCCTCAACATGATGGGTGTATTCCCATAAATATGGTTGCTATGGGCATCCCTTTATTCAGCTATTTGCGTTTTAGTGGAAAATGAATGTAAAGACCTTAGTAAAAAATAGAAAGGCAGCCTGCTTAGCATCCAGAATTATTTCAATTTTCTGCACTCTGCTTCACATTCCTAACTGGAAAAAAAAAAAAAAAAAAAAGAAGCAAAAAGCCCTGTATACAGTGAATTCCCATCTCCATTTAAACTCACAATGGGTTCATGCACTGAGGCATTCACAATATGGAACATCAACTACTACTTCTGCATTCGGCCCAAAGTCCTAGGAGTTAATTCCCTGTATTGCATGAAGTGTCAGAGTAATTACTGCTGATCAGCCCTATTCCTCAGCATTCTGTCCTGCTTTGAGAGGCACCCTGTTTATTGATGCACCGCCACATCATCACAGTGCTTTCATTCAGGCAAGCTGCTTAATCGAAAGGGCTTGGACAATGTAGGATTTTCAAAGAGAAGGAGTGGAAAAAAATTAAAAGTAGCCAAGTAAAATAAAGTGAATGGTAAAGAAACCTGAAAGCTCTACAAAATATTTCCTTATGTCAACACTTCATTTCAATAGATTTTAGAACTCCTATTCATTTTCAAAAGAAGGTACTGTGAGTCTTTTCTGTGATGACTCAACTACATGATCATGTCTTTTTTTGAAGATTTTTAAGGGCACAGTGTTGGAAGCCCTCCTCGAGGAATGTTTATTGGTTTTGTTCTGTTTATATGCAGGCTACTACTGTGTCAACCTTTATGTGCCACAATACAAAGAAACTTTTTTTTGTTGTTTTTGCCTCTCTTTTAAAGATACATTTATATAACTTGTCATTTCATGAAAATAAATTAAGTACTATATGAGCCAAATGTTTCAGTTCCACACAAGGGTGGCTTCTGGTTCTCTTTGGCAGGATGCCACTTTATTCATTTTTATTTCAAACAAAATGTGAAACTTTTAGTTTTAATATAGTATATAAGTATATTGGCTGTAAAGCCTACACTGTGACTAATTCGTACTCTTCCTCTCCTTGCACTTCTGTGAATTTTAAAGGGTGGCAGAAAATTACACAGAATTCATTTCAACTTAAACACTATCAGCATTTGTGTTTATTAGAGAGAGAAGAGAGGTTTATTCAGGCTGGCATTTTTATTTAGGACTCAGTGTTTTTCTTCATTGCGTTGCTTTTTGACATTATTCTTGTAGGTCTGTGGTTATCCAGCCCATAGTGAAAGTTTTCTATTGAGTCTAGTTTGCCTAGAGAAGTGAATTAGATTGCCACATGGAAGAGGAAATAAAGAGGTAATGACAAACACAAGTGTAAACAAACAAGTTATCTAACTGTTTGCTAAGATTCTTTTAATGACATAACCCTCTCTGTGGCATTGCTTCATTAAAAAATAATAATAAGTTTCATAAGTTGTTCAGCAGTATTGTTGAAAATGCCAGAATAAGACTGCTACAACTATTACAGTGTACCATTTTACTCTTTCCTCCACCATACATTTAATCAGAGAATTTCTTCTTCTGCCTTGTTTACTGTTGATATTTTCTGGCTGATTGGATAGGAATGACATTTTGACAATTTACTGTAGCAGTAAGCACTGTACAAACAAAAGGTGCTGATGAAAACTCGGAACCCATTATTATGTAAATTATGGCTGACTAACACAGATTCCATCTCCCAGTCACCATCATTGAGACCAGTTTTACTCAATGATAATAATTTTCATGATTGCAGTCTTCAGAGAGATCAGAAATATGCTTTAGCTGTTGCATTTATCTACTGTGGGTACTTGACCCTTAATTAAATTCTGAAACTTTTTTATATAATAAAGTAAAATACAGCTGACACATATTCAAACAAAGAGCGTCAAACACAGATCTACTAAATAAGATAAAGGTATTTCAGACTTACCTTGTAATGCTAGTAAACATGAAGACTACAACATCTCAAGAGCTTAAAGTTTAAAATTAGAAAGAAAAAAAAGACAAGCTGCTGGGCAAATTAAATATTGCACTTCAGTGCTGTGTCTGCTGAATGCTGGGCTTGCTCTGCAGAATGGTCTTGAACTTGATATTAAAGTATGCATGACAGGAAAAAAAAAAAAAGAATGTGCTTTGAGTACATAGATGATGTTTTTCTGCTCCCATATATTATTACTGTCCTGAGTGCAAAAAGATTAGAAAATAAAGTAATAGGTTATTTTATGTTCCCCACTAAATTTCATAAGACAGTACTCTCCCAAAGCTGAAAATTCTGCTTTGTAAAACTATTCTTTCTAAAAATAGATTAGAAGCAACTCAAGGTGCTGCACTATTGAGCCAATGTTCTATTGCTAACAGATGAAAAAATTACTAAATACCATACAAACAGATCAGTTAATTGAGTTTTTGTATCTATCTATATATCTGTTCCAAAAACAAGATTAGGGAAAAGGGATATACTGTAGAGAAAAAGGGGGTGGTGTTCTTAATTTAATATTTTTAATTTTTAAGACAGCTCTGTAAGCTTTTAGTACTTCTTTCCTCTCTGTCTTCCCCTATCCAGTTTTTCCTTCTCCTCCCCGCCCTCCTCATGAGTTTTTCAAATGATGAAAATGGCTGTTCCATATGCCAAGAAGTAACAGTCAAGCTTAAAAAGAGGTAGAGTATTATTAAAATGGAGATTCAGTATTTCTTTAGACATAGCACTTTGCTAAACTGTCAGTTCATAGAGCCAATGAGCTAAGAAAAGTAATTACTTAAGTGGATTTCATGAAGAGTAGAAAGATGATTGTGCCACATTAAATAACAATTGTATCCTTAATGATGTGTTGGACTATAATACAAACATCCTTCTGCCATTATATGCACTACAATATACCTTTCTAATTACTCCGGTGGCTTCCTCTTCCTTTATTAAGATGCTATGCTTTCAGAGACTATGTAAGCATTATATGAAGGGTTTTTTTTTAAACTACAGTAAGTGCAGCTGCATGGTCATTGATAAATTGGTTATAAATTAGTGATGCATTGTATATGGATGGAATAATTGTTTTATTGCTTTTCTTTCCTTCATGAAATACAATTTTTCTTAGAAGAAATATAACAAAATTCAATAAAATTACTTTTCCAGGTTTTTTGGTATTTCTGTGTATATAAGCAGTATAGTAGTGTGAGTCCAAATAATTAATAAGACAGATTCAAGACAACATGGCAAACTTAAGAAACACAGCTAGAATGGGGTAGATAATTTGGCATTGTTCATTTCAGTGATTCCTTGCTTATAGCCAGTGAACCCTTGGGGATGTTTAAGCTTCCTGTCAGTGGTCCCTGAAAAAGCTGTTTTATTATCTGCAAGCTTAAATATATTACATGGGTATTCCTCTCCACTAAAAATATTTTTAGATTGTCTGCAAATTCAAAAAGATTGAAAACCACTTCTCCGTTTCATTGCTTATATTCTGTCCCTTAGAGATAGAAATCCTACACTCTTTGGCACTGTTTTACGTGAATCAGTATGCTTTCTATGATTTCTAGAAATACTTTTGTGCACTATCTGACCACTCATTAAACTTGATTTCCTAACATACTGCCAGCACACAGAGGTTGTATTTGGGCCCGGTTAAAGTTTGCACACATTAATACTCTTGCTGAAAAAAAGAGAAAACTTCTTTTATGTGGAAGTTTCTTCTGAATGTATAATGGGATTGAAGAACTGGAAAAAAAAACTCGACAAAACTGGACAATACCAGATTCTTTGTCAGAGCTTCAATTAGCTCTTACAATAGAAATTTTCATTAAAAAAAACCACCTTGAATAAATAAGTGAACAAAAAATCCCCTGAGAGTTATTCTTCTCTTCTGTTGTCTCTTGGCAGAGATGTACTCCTTTAACTCATAACTCATGTTCTTCTGTTACCTATTAATGCCATTAATAACAATAATTCTATGAACAGTCCATGCCACTTTTATGCACATTGCATTGCAGTCTTGAATTGGGTAGTCAAAGTCATGCCTAGGGAATTTTATCAGTAAAATTGATAGAATATTGTCAAAGCTCCTTACCACTGTTGGATGATCTGAAGTTATCTTAGACCAAAGAGAACAATATTCTTGTTTGCAAAATCAGGTTAGACCCTTCTGAAATATGGCTATAACAGGAAAAATATGTCATCGTATGACCAAACTATTTTGTGGTTTTCATCAATATTATATTCCCTTTGTAAAAAACTAGGACAGATTATACAGCTAGTTTCATATCCGACTGTTCACACATCATCAAACTAAGAAGCACCAATGGCCATATTTTAAAATAAAATCCATCTATAAAATTCATCTGTAATTAACATAACCAATTTCCTACATGCAACTCAGTAAGTATATATTTTCTCTTTAGTCCCAAATTCTTACATGTACAGAAAAAGCTCTGTGCTTGGATCGAGTGCTAGGCAGAATTATGGGAATCTTTATAAACCCCCTGCTACACTGCTTGGTTAGCTAAATTCAAGATTAGTAAATGGTCCTTGGAAAGTAAGCAGAGTAGCCCCCCTGTTACTGCATTTGAAGGGTATATACATAGCCATTTATTCTTCTGCAGTGAGTCATAAGAAGTCTGAGCCAAAAAAAAAAAAGCGTTGCCTGGTAAAACTGCAACTAAGTGAAATTTTTGCTCTGGGTTGAGCAAGTAACAACTGGGAATCATTTGTCATTCTTATCTGTGCTCCTTGTCATCGGCAGAGTATCCATTACTCAGACTCCCCAGAATTGGGTCCACCATAGGTGACAAATTGTATTGTTCTGTTTTCTGGGAGAGATCTTCTGCTTTGTTCTGAAGGTGAGCACTTACCTGCCTGGATATACTGAAATCCAAGCAAATTATATCTTGAAAATTATGGTATTTTCCACTGTTTTTAAGGAAACAAATACTGAAGAAGAAATATGTGACGCTGGAAAAAGATGGTTACATGCATGATTCAGGCACAGTTTGTAGCTTTTAATTTTCACATCATATCACAGATCTTTCTACCTGCTGGAGAGGATGGTAAGTCAGTTTCTTTAAGTTTGAGAAAAACTACTTTATCCCAAATTAATAGCTCATATATGTGAAGCGTATAAACTGCATCTGGGACATTGAGAATTCTGTTCAGAAGGAAGCATCAACTGTGTTTAGGCACCTAAGTGAAAATTTTCAATCTTAGAAACCCTTGGTCAGAGAATGCCTTGCTCTTGGGTGCCCTGGCTATGCTGGGGTCTTGATTTTCAACAGGGTATCTAATATTCCTTGTTGCTGCAAGCTCTTGTACCTAGAAATGCTTCTGTGTAAGATAAAAAAATTACTCGACTTTTTTCTTTCTATTGGGTTAAGAAGACGGCTTTGGTTTCCGGGTGCTTTTCTTGTTATAGGTTAACTCCAGATCACATGAAATGGGCTAAAGGTAAATTTCACCTCATGTACTTCCAAAGATTGGCATCCAATTTGCTCTAGCACAGCATGAATGAGACTGGCATGGAGAAATAATTTCCTGAAACTTATGTGTCTACTGTTGCTTCTTAAAAAGCAAATGTCTTACTCTGGTGGCAGTGAAGGCTGAACATATAGTTCCTGCATGCTCAGCACCTGCCTTCTTGAGGGCCACATTGATTTCTGCTCATTTCCATCATCCTAGAAGTTGGTAAGACCTGCTGAGAGGCAGTGCTGGTTTTGCAATGACCCAGGGTAGTTCTGTGGTGTAGACAGAATTCTTGGCACCTAAAGGTCCTACATAAGTCTTATCATGGGAGCCTGCCTTGATAGCCAAGAGACAGAGTACCTTAGTGTAAGTGATGCAACAATTCTTTTTCTGTTTGGCTTTCTGATCAAAAATCCTAGAAGCACCACACTCATTACCAGTTAGGCTTGGCAACAGCTTTGCCACGTGGAAAAGACACCTTATCAACATTATAAAGAAGGGAAATCAAGGTACAGTGACATAAAATGCCTTACCTAAGATTGTATGGCACGGTGTTGTAGAGATAGGAAGAGTGCCTGGGTTTGAAATCTGTATCTGAAGTACAAGTCCATTCTTCTCCCTCTGAAGGGGAGAATACTATGATAGTCTGTAAAGGTTTAGGGTTAGGATGAAGTATACACTTCAAAATTCACTCTTTAAGAACAATAGCTGCCTAGACAGTGGACAACATCTAACATGATATGCAGGTCTGCCTCTCCACACAGAGGGAAGGCTACACATGAGCACCCATCTGAAAAGTGGTTGTGTTGAATTCCTCTGCTTACAAGCAAGCCAGTGTTTTTTATGTTCCTGTGCTTAGGTGTATGCAGCACCGTGTCATGTAGGTTACTCACGGGGAAAATGGTTCAGAGCTGCAGCCTCACATGGTTCCTGCAGTGCATGATCTTTAGAAAGTAATAGAAGTAAGAAAGTGGACTTGTACCAAGACCATTCACCTTGGTTTTAAGCAAAGTATGAAGAAGTTGTTTTTCTGGCCCTCTAAAGGGTGTTGTTGCCTGTTGCATGCCATTGCCTACTCCTCAGTGCGGGTCCTGAAGGTGCTGCAGAGGTTTTGCATTCCATCTTCGAGTGAGCTGGACTTATGAACTGGAACTAAGATCAGAAGTGGCAGCTAGGCTCATGCCAAATTGAAGTTTTATTTATTTGATCATTTCATTGCAAGGTAGACACTGTGTCTGTGGTTTATATCTTTAAAATAAAATAAACTTTTTATATATGGTGAAGAACTGTAAAGCACATAGACCTTATTCACTAATATTTTTATGGTTTCTTTACACTTGACAAGTAAAGAATTTGTGAAAGTGTTTTTTGTACCCAAATCCCACAAATTTCTTGCAGTTTTTTTTTAAATTAAGAAAAGGTACAATCTAGATTAGTAACATAAATTTAGCTCCCGTTTTTCCCTAACGTGCAGCATGCACCCTTCTGCCTCAATGTTCAATCAGTTTCTTTAAAAATATACATTTGGTAAAAACTTAAGAAAACACCATCAACTTTTATCTATTTAACATTTTCGTGTTATTAAATAAGGATACCTCATGTGAATTTCAGGTCAGAGTGGAAATATAAATTAGCTACTGTTTTCCTTCCTGTCCTGATAATATTGTTTTGTTTACTTCACCGTGGAAAGCTTTATGCAAATTTTCTTGCCACACCATATCCATTATACCTTAAAGAGAAAATAGTCTAATAAAAATTCTCAAAACAGCTATTACTTGTAGGAAAGGAAACTCAAAAGTCTCCCGTCTTTCAAAGTGTCACTGCTACTAACCCAAGCTCCATAGAGAAGGAAATCAAAACTCTTCTTTCACAGAGACAAATTACTGTGAGCTCCAGATGAAGGAAGCAAAGCCATGGAGAAGTTACAGTTTTCAAGCCAGGTCTCACCTGATATTTTGGTCCTGTGGATAAGAGGCTCCTGGATGTTTTTGCCACTCCTGCTGACAGTTGTCAGGTTGCTCCTGCACACACCTTTACAGCTGCATCTCTTGCTGCACATGCTGCAGGACATGTGGAAGGTCATTAGTGGTTTCAGTCTGCCTTACTGTCATCCTAAAACACAATCTTGCCATGCACTTTGCACTACAAGGGCTAGGAAACCAGTATCTTCCGTAGTAATGACTTCCAGTTTACAGCCTTCATTTGTTATATTTCCTCAATAGCTGTTGTGTTGAGATTAACTGCATAAATGGTCTGCAGCTGGCTGTTATGAATTAAGGGAGTTTAATCAAAGTATTTCTAATGTACAGCATAATGATAATACATGGGGGAAGTACTATTTAAGAGATAATGATGGCTTCAGAAGATCACTGTTGTAATGTTTAGTGCATATGCCTTCAGCATTGAATTTGTTGTTGTTCTGAATATGCTTAATGGATCAGTGAAAAGCTGCCTAATGTGGGATTGTTTGATGGGGCTGACAGAGCTGGAATTAGCCCATTGCTGTTTACTGCATACAGCCATTAAGATTAATTGCTGCCAGATAATTTTGACTGTTTTTATCTTCGGGAAAAAGTGTCACTAATGGGTTTATAAATTGGTTCACTATTACTAATAGTAAGGCCAGTGTAACAGGAGAGGATGTCAGCAGCTAATTCTAAAGATAAAGGTAAAAAGTATAAAGTACTATATGACTTGCTAGTTTTAAGGGATAATGTTATCTAATAACAGACAGACTGATATATGATGCTCATTAATGCTATTTCCCGGGCTTTGGGTTGAACCTAATAGATGCTAATAAAGTCTTATTTGATGTACCATTAAAAAGCTCAATCTGTTTTCTGCATTAATGCACAATGTTGTTTATCACATTTTCAGTGACTAAAACCCAAACCCTCAATCTGTTACATAACTAAACAGTATCAGGCTAGTTACACCTATTTTTGTCTTTGTTTAGAGACACAGAAAAATTTATAGGGCAACCACATTTCTGTATGTACTGTACACAATTTACATCACTCAGCTTCCTGACAACAATGACAATACTTCAGATTTCATTTTATGTATCCTCTTGTACATATACAGTCACTGGTAAATTTTGCAAAGCTCTCGCTCCAAGAGATAAATTAATTGGATTGCAAATGTTAGTAAACAGTGGTGGGATGTGGGCAAAAGATTATCCAAGGAGGATGAATCCACATTAGAGGTTGATAGTCTGGTACACTACATATACATGCATGTGTAGTGCCTCTAATTTGCTGTGTATTAAAATGAAAGTTCTTTGTCTACTGATTCTCAAATATATCCCTTGTATCTAAGGGCATTGACAAGGGAGTGGGAAGAACAAGTACTAAATAGATAGAAACACAGACAAGGAATGCTTAATGAAGAGGGGAAAACCAATAACTCATGAGTAGTGAAGTTGTTCTACTCTCAAGCAGAGATAGTGTAAATTATGAAGTGATTCCCTTCTCAAGTTGAAAGAGCGTTTATATTTTTCATGAGCAATTTTTATATTGTGCTGAGAACATCTTCAATTTTTTTGAGGTGCTCTGGATAGTAAAACAGTATTCATCTGAAAAAAAAGGCAATCACAAACAATACCAGAAAAAGCTCTTTGCATTATTTTTCCCTTTCAGAATGCTTGTACTTGAGGACCTTTGAGAAGCGAAAAGGCAAAAAATATAGGGTGGTAGGATCTGTTCTGCTGTATTTGCCGTTTCCACAGTAGTATTCCAAGTGACATGTGTTTTTCTTTGCCAGTAAGGACATGAGCCCTTTATTCTGGTTTAGACCCTTTCCCCATGCATCCACTTTCAACTTCCACTCTTTTGCCATACTTACACCATATGCCTGCATATCTAGTAATGCACAGTGATGTGTGAAGACCTTATATTATGTAAAGTAGTGGCCACACACTAAATATTCTTCCCTTTATTTATCTATCTGAACATTGCACAATGCTGCCTGGACATACCCATTCAGGTTTTTTCATTATGTCCAGATCCTGATTTCCTTCTCTCTCACATCCCTCACCATTGGCTGCATTATCCATATCTAATCAATCATTTTCCAATTAAAATTTTGTCTGTACACAGATTTAGCACTGTTTAGACTGAAATTGAAATAAAATCGGTTTCATTAATTTAGTACAAACTCTATATAGACACATTAATGTTGGGTTACAAGCAGCTTATTTTGGTTTACTTTTAACTCAATATAAGTTAAACCAAGCTCTGTCAGTCTTATATTGATTTAAAAGAGCTGACACAACCTGTTTCGCTGTTTTAACTACATTGATTTAAATTCCTGTTCTTAGTTAAACCAATGCAATTTGCACATAGAGAGTCCCAAATTTTGTTCCTCAAAAGTGTTGCCAATGTTTCCATGCACAGCCCTGCATAGATGCCCATTAACCTCTCCTTTCTATTGTTAATGATTCTAAATAACATCTTGAGGCAAGCCTCGATTAGGTTGTTAACCAAGCTGTCTGTGGCAGGCAATTTAGGATGATAGGTCACACAAAAATTGTTCCAAAATAAGGTATAGGGTTGTGGATTGTTTTAATGCAGGGTAGCTGCGCTGGAACAGTTCCAGGTAGAGACACTCTGAAGAAGATTTGATGTTCATTTGCCAGTTTGGACAGAATAGGGCCTCCTTGCTTAGAGAGGAGAGGAAAGGAGAGGAGAGAAGAGGAGACGAGACGAGACGGGACGAGACAAGAGGGGAATCACAGAATTGCCTAGATTGGGAAAGACCGTTAGTATTATTGAGTCCAATCATTAACATTACACTGACAAGTCCTCAACTAAACCATGTCTCTAAGCACTATGCCTATATGTCTTCTAAATGCCTCCAGTGATGAGGACTCCACCACTGCCCTGGGCAACCGGTTCCAAAGCCTGATAACCCTTTCAGTGAAGAAATTCTTCCTAATATTCAATCTAAACTTCCCTTGGTGCAACCTGAGCCCCTTCCCTCTTGTCCTTTCACTTTTTACCTGGTTGAACAGACTGACCCCCACCTTGCTACAACCTCCTTTGAGTTAGTTGTATAGACAGATAAGGTCTCCCCTGAACCTTCTCTTCTCCAGACTAAACAACTCCAGTTCTCTCAGTCATTCTCAGTCTCACCAGCTTTGTTTCCCTTCTTTGGACACCTTCCTCTCCTTGTCTTTGGAAGGAGGGGAGAGAGACACGGAAGGAGGGAGGGAGGTATCTCAGGACATTTTAGGCAGATTTGAAAAACAGGCAAGTTAGACACATCACACAATGGGATCCTATTTCATTAAGCAAGACCCTTCTTTACCTTGCAGGTGAACCTGTTTTGGGTCATGCTGCACAAGCAATGGCTTGCTTCCTAATCTGCTATTCAGTACAAAACTGCTCTGATTATGGATTTGCAGAAACAGTATGTTAACTTTGAACTTCCTTTTCCAAATCAAATACAGATTTTGGACTGCTTAACCTAAAAACAAGTCAGTGAAGATATCCAGGTGTTTCTAAACTAGTATCTATTAAGTAAAACAAAATGACATTTTACAGAACGTGGGGTCTGATCTTCAATGCAGTAAAGGCACTCTAACACAGAAAGAACTTCACTAGGTTTGCACAGTAGCATCAGTGCCAAAGTTGAGCAATCAAGAGGAACATATATTTATATTCCAGTGCAGTATAAATGCAACTCAAGCAGTTTTTCAGGAAGAAGAGCTATCGCAATTTATGTTCATTCTCAAAACTGCAATAAACACATGAGATTCCTAAACTTCTTGTGCATCCAGCTGCTTGTGGCTCTGAGGGTTATGTGTCTTGCTGGAGCAATCCAGGTTTTCACCTTGTAGTCCTGGAGGATTGCTCAGCCTCAGCATCTGCTACCCAAAAACCCTAGATGAAGGTACCAGCCAGTTATAAACTTACTCTAAGCACTATTGTTTTCCTCCATATTTACACTGTGATGAATGATGTGAGGACGAGTGCTTTCCAAACTCCCCCTTTCTCCTAACAGTCTGCAATTCCTTACTTACCTAGAGCAAGCCCATTCCCAGTGGCTTCTGGAGCAAGAAGCAGTATCCACACAGCCATATCCACACAGGTCTTGGGACACTGTTCGTTTTCTTGCCCCTTTGGAACCACAAGTCCCACATCACTGACAGTTACAAGGTTAATGTAACCAAGAACAGGACCCACCATCAGGTCTGCCTTATGCTCCAGGAAGCAGGACCTGGATGACACTGAAAGTTGCCTTCAGGAGAGCAGGGTAACTCTCAGTAGGCAGTTCAAAGTGGAAACTTTACTAAGGTGCTTTTACAGGATTTTCTTTCCCTTTCTATTGATTAGACAGGAAGCCTTATGAGACTAACCTCCTACCTCAGGCACTTCATTTAAGTATCTCAATTTAGACACTGTGAAGAGCCTTACAATTTTCTTTCTTTCAGGAAGATTTTTGGTTTGGTTGTCTTCTTTTAGGATGAAATTCACCCCTCTGCAGCATCCCAGTTCAGGACAGATTACCTTTTTAGTTCCTCATAAACCTTAATTCAAAGACATCATTCCAAAACAAAGCAAACCCCATATAAAGCCCCTTGAAGTCCTGTTCAGGTTTAGCCATCCAGCAAGATCACTGTCTTGGAAAAAATCTGGACCTAGACAGATGCACAGTGTTTAGTTTGACCCATTGGGCAGGCATGAATTCGATCACACAGTCCTGTGTCTTACTTCAACTTCAGCAAGAACTGTGATCTGAAAATAAAATCCTATAGGAAATCTGTACTTTAGAGGGGAAAAAAAATCAAGTCAGGCCTCCAAAAAATTATAAAGTGTTATATTACTTGCTTCTTTTCACCTGCCACCTTCTTGATTTGAGCTTTTACAGTTCATATTTTTGAACTTTCTTCCACAGCCCAGACCACTAGGAATGTCTTTTTTTTCTTAATGAAAACAGTGATTATCAGGTAATAAGAGGATTCTCAAAGTAAGGCACTAAAAATATGATTGTTGTAAAATGCATGATTGAATCACAAGTCTTGGCAACATCATAAGGTATCTTTCTCTCCTTTCAAGACTGGTTTTCATATATCTGTTTGAAGTAATTTCTCAAATGAAACTGCTTTTTTTTTTTAATTTTTTTACATATACACAGACTTGTGCAGGTTAGGAGTAAAAGAAAGCAGGGATGAACCCAGGCCATGGATAAGTGCTGGGAAAGTGTCAAGTGATAGATCATGGAGTCATTCTTTTTATCAACATCAAAAATTCTTTGTCTGATTCCTGAAATGTTATTTTATCCCCAGACAAGTATATGTGGAGTGCTTTTGACAACTTATGTATAAATGCAATAGACTGCGAAACTTTCTCTCCCTAAATTCACACTTGAAAATGATGTACTGAAATTTTCAAATTGACCTGATTAAGAATATTAGGAACAAATGCAGATACTTAATACAGCAAATGAAGTAGGTTAGATTTAAAAAAAAAAATTCAAGTCATGGATATATTATCCTGAAATTAAACTATTTAACATGGAAAATTCTCTCAGCTTCAGACAGTTTCAGGCCAATTCTTCCCAGACTGCAGCTATTACTTCAAAAAATTACATAACTTGCCTTTTTTCTGCAAATCGCTGAAGCCCGACTGGTGCTCCATTATTAACATCAGAGCTGTCAGCATCTCAGGGAGGCAAGAGAAGAAAGCAAAGCATTCCTACCAGCAGCAACAAAATCATGCTTGCACTTAGAGAAATCTTCCTTCAATCCTCTTTAAACCAAGCAGAGAACTACTTAAAGTACAGTATGCTGAAGGTGAGATTTATTTCACTTTCGCTATCTATAAGTTAGAAGTCTCTGTTAGATGTCTATAAGTTAAAGTCAGCTTGACTCCATCTCTAGACAATGAAGAGAGATAGGCACCTCCAGAGGGTGATTCATCCTATCCGAAGACAGGTATCGAACTGAGATGGAAGGAAACACCTTTTGGAGGTGCCTACCTCTCTCCAGTGACTACAAAGGGAGTCTATAGCAAGTTCCTTAGACTTGACAGCTAAAGTTAGTGAGATGAAATCTAACCCTAAGCATAAATAACACAGGATGAGCTTTACTCTCCTGTACTGAAGAGGAGGTTATTATTGATGGTTATTGGAAGCATTCTACATTAAAAATGTACAAATTACATTGTGCTTATTAGCTAGCATGAATTAACTCGATTGTGCATATAACTACACTGATACATCATGGGTGTCAGAGCCTCCAAAAAAAGTAGGAAGGGCAAATTTAGTAAGGGACATGGTTCTGAGAGAGTGCCAAACTCAGCTGAGACCCTGGCCAGCTTCTGAATGCTCCTGTTTCTCTCAGTGCTAACTAACTGTTTAACAACTGTCTTACAGTAATGACAACCCTGGGCATCATTTTCACCATCTAAGTGCCATTCGACTCTGTTCTAGTCATGATCCTAACAGCATGGCAGGTTAGTCAAACGGCATTTTACAGGAAGTGGGGACTGTATTATAATAACACTAAAAGAGTTAGAATATATTCCTTTCACATGATTTGCATTAACTTTCCAGCTGATCAAAGTATTCTTCATTTTAGTTTAGAATCTGAAAACAGGCAAAAAATATCTTCCCCTAGAAACTTTAAGCAGTTGTCTGTGTGGCATCAACTGACTGGCTTTCACATTGCTTCAGACTAATCCTGTCTAGAGCAGATGTGGGGCTGCGGAGTAATACCTCTTGACCCTGGCTCTCCTCTATGCTCCATACAATGTCTTCATGACCCTAAAGCTTCTCTTTATTTCAGTTCAAAGAGTCTGATATCAGAGAGGGTTGTGTTGGAGCCAGCAAGGCTGGTGGGTGGTATACCATGACAGTGACCACACACATGGCATGCCATAGGGTTCGCCACGATGAAGTTTTCTGAGGGTGCAAAGCCTGCTGGAAATATGGTTGAAAACAAGAAGTAATGGGAAAATCAGTCCAACAGAGGATCAAGAGACCAACGTCTGAACTGGTTCCTGTCCTCTCTTAATATAACAGTTTAGGTATACTCAAGTGGACTTTATCTGGTCATGGCTTTCACTGTTTTAATGAAGAAACCCAGATTTTAGCTTTTCTCTTTGCAGCTTCTACTAGATAGGATGCTCTGCAGCCTGGGTGTTTGTGTCTTTGTTAATAGTTTCTTGAAGAAAAAAGTGGATAGACATAATTTTATGACTGCGCCCAGGAGTTTAAAGGCTCTGTCAAATCAGCCTTGTGACCATCCTCCCTTGAACTGTACTCTGGGCAACTCAAGAACTTTCCTCTGATTTAAATCAATATGAGTAGAGAATGAAGGCTGTTGCACTTAGTTTCAAGATATATCTTTGGAAGATGTAATTCATGTGTATCTGAGTATTTCATCACTACTTAGATGTTCTATCATCTCTGCCTTTTAAATCTAGGTATTTTTAGTATTCTTAGTGTAACATATGCACGAGAGAATATTGTAGCTGTGAAAGTCCAGATTGTGTAATCTACTAACCTAGAAGGTGCTGTCACTTTTATGTGCCCTATTTTTTATTCATCTCAACTCAAATAAATGCAGATTTTAAAAAAAATTATCTTTAGCTCTTGCCTTGCTTTCCAGCCCTCAGTGTTCAGAATTTGAGAATCAGGTCATCTAGATAAAAGCTACAGCATTTGCTCACATGCTATGCACATTCAGTAAGCAGCACTACACAAATAAACAATATTTTACATGTTACTATAGGAAAATTTTCAAAATATTGCAATTACATGGTTTTTCTTTCATTGTTCATAAAGATATAAATTTGGTTTTTGTGGTAGTCTCAACACTTAGGCAAGTAAAAATAAAATCAGAAACTTGAATTTAAATCATCCACCTAGAAAGACATATAACGTACCATTTACCTGGTGAATCTTTTACTCTAAGTTATCTAATGGTTTTCTAAAATTAGATGCTTCTTTCAAAAAATCAAAACTATCAGAGTTATTAACATAGCACCTTTTTAGGGATATTGTTAGATACACAAATATCTGGGAAAAAATACTGGGAGAACAAGTTGCATTAGCTTTGAATGTGTTTAAAACAATACAGTAAAAGTACTGGCAAGGTTACATTTGTAGGAAGAAGCAAATTGGTTGAAACCCTGACCCCACTGAAATTAATGAGATTTCACCCTTTGTCTTTTACTATTCAGACACGTTCCTAGTGACCATGACCATGTGAAAGATTCTTGCGCAAGGACATTTGAAATGGTAAGCTCTGTCTCTTGAAGCAGTAGGTTAATTTGGCATTTCTGTGCTTCAGTATTTCTTGTAGTCGGTGCACAGTATGTGTCCCAGCTTGAAGGCTTCTAATAGTTGATAAAAGATAAAAATAAATGTTGCTATTTACAGATCCAAGAATTCCTAAGAGCAGGAGTGAAAAATGTTTTGACTGTTTCTTAAAACAAGTGTGAAAAATGGCCAGTGAATAATTTTAAAGGGTCAGTGTTAAATTTGTATTACCATAGTTAAATTCTAGCTAGAAATTTGAGCACAGATTCAGTAAAAAATAAATTAAAGGATCTGATCTGCATTCTACAGACTCAGGCTCTAAGTCTCCAGTATTGGGGTGTTAAGTGTTCTTGCCTTCTATAATGTATCTTCAAATATATTCTATTATCTCCTTATATCTAGCAGTTTTAATGGGGCCACTACCTTCTCTCCATCTCTTGATTTAATGGTATCAAAAATCCATAATACTTTCCAAGATGCATCTTGCCCTTGAGAACAAACTGTGTGAGATCTGAGAACAGCGACTAGCCTTTGCCCAAAAGCAAGGGCCAGGTTGCTGTAGAACATAAAACCACCAAAAAGGGTAGAGATAAATGAGATTTGAGGAGGGGGTCTAAGAAGACGAGGAAAGGAAGGAAGAACTGAGGAAGGACTGAGGTGGTTGGAAAGACACTGAGTATGCTTGGATCTAGTTTGGTGAGGTTATACAGCACTAACTACACTAATAAAAACACATCAGGACATAGTAAAATAAAAATGTTTAAAGAAAATGGCAGTGTTGGACCCAGAGAAAGCAGAAATGGACAAAAAAGGAATTTAGCCAAGTGCTAAATATTGAGGGCCTTCTGCTATTTTTACTGAGGAGCTGAGAGTCTGGCTGGCTCAAAGCATAAGCAACAGCAGGCGGTACCCCGGGACAGAAGACTCTCAGGGTTGCAGGATGATGTTACTAGCTCCTAGGCCTGTGAGAGTGCTGAAGGAGGGACAGCTGTCTTGTTGCTCCTTTTTGTGAGAGGCAGAAGCAGCAGGGACCACCCTGCAATCACAAGGCCAGGAACCATGGCTCCCTTCAGTGTGTCCATGGCTCCCTTCAGCGTGTCTATGGCTCCCTTCAGCGTGTCTCCCTTCTCCTCCCCCTCCTGCACTGGAGCAGCTCTCAGTGAGGCAAAATTCAGTCCTGGATCCAACCCTCTAGATAGCCCTGATGTCTCTGGTTGTCAGAAATACCTGTCATTACAGATTTAAGAATGATCTGGGGCAGCTGCCTTTGAAAAGAAAAAGAAAAAGAAAAAGAAAAAGAAAAAGGAAAGGGAAAAGGAAAAGGAAAAGAAAAAGAAAAAAATAAACAAAGCCGGAGGACTGCAACCTGATTATTTTGGCTTCAACACATGCTGAACTTAAAGCATGTAAATAGGACATTGGCTTCAAGGATACAACTTCTGTGTTTAAAGTTAGACATATCTCAAAGTAATGTGCCAAGGACCTTCACTGATTGAAATGCTAATGTGTAAAACACTTAGCTAGATATGATATGATTTGGACAAAGCAGCATGATTTGGTAATGGATAACCTATCACTCTTTTCTTCCTTGAGTACATCAGCAAAATTCAAGATTAAAAAAAAATGGAGTTGATCTAATGTATTTGGATTCACTGAAAGAGTTTTTGCTAGTTCCTTGTAAGAAACTGTCAAAAAAGTAACACAATGCGGGATTAAAAACAGAGCATCACAAAGCAGAAATTGTTCCATTTTTTAGTGGCAAAGAAAGAAGTAATTAATACTGGGATACTCCAAAGCTGCATGTTGCCATTGATATGGTATTGTAAGTTAGTGACATGAAAATCTGTGTGAACACTGAGCTGACCATGCTTAACGGTTATCACAAAGGCTGATCAACACTGAAGAATTTTACAGAGAGCTCCAGAGAGATTGAAGGAAGTCGGTGAAAGGACAGCATGGTAGCAGGTGGAATTCAATGAATGCAGGTTAAAGTATGTCGAAGGAGGAATCATTTGAACTACTAGGATCTCTGAGTTTAAAGAGCGATGAGTGTAAAGAGCAGTGAGTATAAGTTAATGAAAGTACCTTCTGAAAGGGAGAAGTGGTGATCTCTGCTGTGGTTTAGTTATTTGCTGAAAGAGATTTGGCATTCCAGAAGACATCAAAAAGCAAAAGAAAACAATAATACAGAAATTATTATAATGTCAGTGTATGACAGTGGCATAATATTATCAGGGGAACCATCTTTTTTTCAAGAGGCATTCCCTCTCATAAAAAAAAGCATAGAAAAAAAAGAGAGAATTCAAAAATGTTTGTGGAACTCATGAAGAATATGAGACAATGAGATAAAAGAGAACTTTATCAAGAAAAGGATATAAGACTAGTGGTTTTGCACGTTAATTTCCTATTGACAAGACTTCACTCTCTGACTAAGGTGCTGGTGTTGTAGTAAAAGGTACTGGTAAGCTGAGGTAAGATACTGGGGTAGACTCAGCACAGGACTAGCACAGGACTAGCCCAGGATGTGAATTTTTCTGTCCAAAGAACTGTCATCACAATTAATACGTTACTGTTTTGGCTACATCCCCCGCCTACTCTCAGACCTCACTGGCTTCAAGAAATTTGGCGGGGTCATGAGATCTAAGAGATACTCCCATTCTTAAAGGTTTATAGGGATCCTGTCACAGATGAAGGAACCCCTTAAATGCTCTGGAGTAGGGAGATTTGCACCTTCTCACATGGGAAAACATGCAGTGGAGAGTGACTTCATAAGTGACTAAACCTGTAAAAAGCTGATCCAGCACCTTTTTAGCATCCGAAATACAATGGTCAGGAAACAGATTCACAGGAAACCAGATTTTGTTCATTCCAGGGCTCAAGGGACTTGTTTCAAAAATGAGTTCACCTGTCTTATAGGACTAAATAATCAGGCACAAGGATATGTCTTCACAGACAAATGAAGATGCATCTGATTTACTTATACATGGAGCTCTTTAGGTGTTCTATAAGAAGAGAGGCAGCATTTAGACTGAGAATATTCTCTGTGCTTCAGGATTGACATAAGGCAGATCTGGAAATTGAATCCTGCTGAATGCATACTTTGTGTTCTGGCCTGTCCTTGATGCTAGGCTTACTGGGGTAATGGGCAAATTTGATCTTGAACCAATGAACAATTAAAACTATGTAGCCCCTCTGAACCCTAATAGCAACCATTGTATTGCATACGTTCGGGCAAGTGATACAGCAAGGTAACACATAAAACCATGGATAAAAGGTTAACAACACCTTTCCTGAGCAGCATAAGACAGTTCCCAGGCTACTTCTGTTCCTGCCCTCTCCACAATTCTACCATGAAAAAAAGCCTCAATTTCCTTTAAATTCTTGTAGATCCTAGTTGATCTGAGCCCCCAAAGGCACAAGCTTTAGGTATCTCAGTCTTAAACACTGTTGCACAGATATGTCCATGCAGATAGGTGTATGGATCTGAATATCCATCCAAAGATCATGGAGTGCCTTGGCCAATTTCTTGTAATTTAAAAATTCCTGGATAAAAATTTATCTTTCCAGTTTTATTTTTCTTTTCTCGGTCAACAACAAGCAGTAAGTTGCTTTGTATCTTAGACTCTTAATGTCTTCCCTTTCAGTGTCAGATGAAGTAATATCTGTTTTCCTTATTTTTGCTCCAGGCTTTCTTCTGTTGCAGCCTGATTGTATCCTTATAGTATATCCATCCAGCCACCCTTCTCTCTATTCCTCTCATTGCACTCTCTTTCTTACCCCATTATCACTTACCAGCAACTTCCCCATCTTACCTTCACCAGTCTTTGAAAGCATTTGCTCCTCACCAGGTATTCATCACCTTACTAAATCTTTGACTCCTTTTTGTAAGTTAAGATGTATCAGTATTAATAAAAGTAATGGTTTGGGGGCCATTTTCTGCACTAAGGCAAACTCATGAATGAGTTTGTGAATGAGTGACACTCATTCACACTCTCATGTCTTTTGAGATGGGCTGGCCAGGTCCAAACGCCTCAAATCTCTGCTAATTCCCAAACCCTGCCCAGGAACAGTTTGGAGACTACCAGATGGCCCAGGGCAAAACCCTGTCAAAGACCACTCAGACTTTCCAAAACAGACAGTAAAGTTCCAGTAACACCTCTAGCACTGTTATATTTACTACCACAGCCATATTCACCAGCAGCAGGAAAAAACCTTTAAGGCAGTGATGTACATAACAGCTGATTCCTGTCGTTTGCAAGAACAGTAATTCTAAACCAGACCCGAGCCTTTTCCTTATGTAAACGGATTTCTAGTTTTGAAACGGAGTCGTTGGCATCCCAGCTGCTGATAGCTTTAAAGCCACCTGAAGCCAAGCCAGCTTCTCTGCTGAGCAGGCAGTATGGTTTCTTTCTATAAAGGAAACAACTTGAAAGGCAGACTGTTGACCATGTAAAGTATGGATGTACAGGACTTTTGTTCAGAGCCAATGCTTTTACTCCCGTCCTCCCCAAAGAGACCTTAAACCTGGAAATTAGGTTTAAACCTGGAAACTACTGGAAACCAGTAGTTTCACAGACAAATTCAAAGCTCAGACATAATTAAATAGCCTCAGCACAGCATGTTACTGCATATCAACGAGGCTGTGGTAACTGTCCACTACAAATACGAGATAATGTGACATACGTTAGCTCGCAGTGAAAAGGGGCTAACCTAAGCCAAATTACTCTAACTGTGCCATGGGCTAAGAGCATTTGCGCAGGCAGTCATTGAGACTCGGCTGAAGCATGGTAACTGTTAACCAGAGCAATTTGATCATATTTCTGATCTCAAAGACAAAATAGACTCTAAATTGCTGGTATGGTATATGGGAGATGTAGCCATGACATTCTGTTACATTACCATCTGACCTAACAAGAATGTAAAAGATACACTCTCTTCCTGGCATTATTTTAACATAGTGTTTTACCAGCCTGAATTACGAAAACAAAAAAAAAGTGCTATATTTAAACCTATAAAAATGCAGTTTATTCCTCTTTGATAAGGCATAACTTTTTTTAGCAATTGTAATCTGTAACATTACAGCCTTAGGAGGTAATTTACTAAATAGGACAAAATTAGCTGATTTTTGGACCATTTAAAAGAACATTTCTGTTGAAAGCATATAAAATGTATTAAAGTAATCTCTAAAGTCTTTACCCCTGCTTGAGATTTTAATTTACTCAGAGCTAATAAATTACCCCCTTTCAGAAGCTAGTGAAAATTTTCACTTAAATCCTTTTTAAAACTTAATGTGTTCAATTGAATCTTAAGCAATTTATACACATATACACAGAGCTTGAGGTGGTCACCGCACCAAGGTGAAGGCTGAAAAGAGGTTAGATTAGCACTAACTCCTCTGCCCTTTGGGACTGCTGGGGTGCTATTAATGAATGTGAATTCTCTCCTCCCCCGGAGCCCTCCCCTTTCATAGGCACTGGTCTGGCTGTCAGGTAATTACTTCTCCATGATGGCATTTAACAAAATGCCCTGTTCAAAGCCTGGGCCCTTTTTCTCTGCAACTGCAGGATGTGGCTGCAATCAGGAAAGGGAACGGCAGATCTGGGTCACCCCAGTATTCAGGTTAGCTGGGACACAAAACCTTGCTTCATCTCAGACAGGGCTCTGTGTTACAGTTGCACACTTATCAGAAATATTTTTTTCAGGCTATCAATTATTATATTTGAACATCGCATCCTCGCTCTAGGGAGCCCTTAGCGCGCTGTAGCAAAAATCAATCCAGTTTTACAACTTTTACCTTGGCACAGCTCCAACTCTTTATCTACCTCGTGCAGTTATTTAAAGATGCGGTGGCTGTTTTTCTGGAGTATAGCTATATTCCTGAGTAGCACTTGGTGTATATAATACCTTTTTCCTTGATTAGGGTTAATCTGTGAATCTGCTTTGGTTTTGCTTTCCATGTTTGACAGTTTCCATGCCTCTGGTGAGGTTTGTGTGTATGAGTACCTACCTCTCCCGGGCATGGTAGTGGGAACTGGAGCCTCTTATCTCAGGGAAGGTGCATGTGGGTTGGGGCCCATTCTTGTTCAAATTGCTTTAATGTTGGCTGCAACTGCAAGTAATGGAATCTGAAAATTTCTTCACCTGTTTATTCTGAGCTTTATTTTTCCAGTGCAAATCCCACCTTGGAGACTACCAAGCCAGACTTCCCCGTCTACATGTGTAGGCACATAAGACTGCTTTGCCAGCATGTCTTGAGGACCATCTTCATCAAAAAGGTTATGAATCGCAGCAGCAGCAGTGCTTAAAAAAGCAGACACTATCACTCTCTCAAAAGGTGATTGCCTTCCAGATGGTAGGGAAATTTGGATAGCAAAACCTTGTCTTAGATATTACTATGTCAGTGTGGGCTGAAAAACTGGACAGCAGATGCTGGGCTTCAGTGGAGTTATGAAGGAATAGGCATTAAAAGAGAAAATCTATCTTAGAGTTGTATGTCAAAGGGATTTTATGTTTATTTTAGAAGAAGATCCAGTTTCTATTTCCCTACTGAACATGCATGCAGAACCTCACACAGCCACTAATCAGATGTTTCTGATTCTCCACTTTTCAGCTCAGAAATGTGTTTTACCACTTCTTATTAAAGTTACTTTATTAAATTCCCTCACAGCAGTTAGCTCAAGGACTAAGAGGCATCCCTTCACTTACAACATGCAAGTTTATACAGTGTGAACTTTGGAAAGCATTGGCTTTGGCTCATTCCTTCCAGCCTGCATGCACAAACCAGCTGTGGCTCTGTCCAGTGAGCCTTTGTTTGAAAAGGTGTAAAGCCATGGTGGCATACTGGTGCATCCATCTTCTCTGATGTGGGTGACTGGGAGCTGACAGATGCTTCCCCAAGTAAGAGAGCAATTGTTAATCGATGTGCCTGAGGGCTGCTGACAGAGACCCCTGTTTTGGCTGAGCCGTGACCTAACCTCAGTTGGAAAGAGATTCCACTCCTTGACTCAACAGAGCCAGTGCAGGGTGAAAGCATGATATGAGTTGTGTGCCCAGTAACAACAGCTAGACAACACAGCAAAAACAAATCCTTGCCATCTTCATAGTATAATGTGTAGTTTAACAAATCCCTTGAATATATATTCATTTGCAGGACTGGTATCTTAAGGAAAGTAGCTAATAAGGTTTCCCCTCCTCACAAGTAATACAGAACTCGTATCTAGCCACCATTGTGTTGTCATTAGAGCTCCTACATGAAGCAGGAGATAGTTGGATCAGTCCTACAGAAAATGCTTCCAACAAAAGAGCTGATATTTTTATATTATTATTTCATAGTTGGAGCTTATTTCTCTGTATCTCCTTTTGATCAGTATTTGCAACAGTGTGCCAATGATGGGGATCATAAATCTAGGTTTTGGCTACTTGCAAATGTATTTTTAAAAGAAAAAAAGTTCATTCTTTTCCATATTTCCCACCTTGGTACCTGTCTTTCACCTATTTAATTTTAAATATTTTTTTGGTATTACCCAGCTTTCTGTAGAACTAGGCGTTTGTCAGCTGGTTGCATGCCAGCAGATGAAAGGGTTTGTTTTCTCACAGAAAACTTCTGGGATATTTTAGAATAAAAAATACTACAAAAAATATAAAGTGGAATTATTGAAAACAAATTTTCCACTGTTTTATTTTTTGTGGGAAAAACATTACGGAAGAAACAAGTAGAAATTCTAACCTCACTATAGTCAAAGTAGGACTAGATGGTTAGAACCATTCTTATTTACTTGCATAATCAAACTTTGTGGGGAAAACCAGGGGGAAATTTATCTTTTGTGACTCATGTTCAGAAAAAAAAAGGAATTCAAAATTTAGATTCAAGCTTCTGATTTCATTTCCTACTTAAGGTTGGAATGTTTGCTGGAACTTTCTCTTTCCTAGCTTTTGTTGATTTCTGTCATTCAGGAATCATGAAGTAAATATTTATTAACATGGGAACCCTCCTCCCTTCCTGCCTTTCATATTTGTGCTTCTTATGCTAATGAACTTAGTTTAACAAGGGAACCACATTCCTCCTGGGTCCACATCCGTTCTGGTGCCAACACATTAGTTATTTAAATGTATTTTTATATTAATTTTTCATATTGTAATACATTGTTCCCTGCAAATAAACACATAGCTGGTTTTCAACAATAAACAAATATATATTAAAGATATTGTTAGCTGAAAACCTTTCATCTTTCCTTTTGCTTCCCATGATAATGGTGGTCATTTCTGACTCTTGCCCTCTAAATTTTCTCAACCATCCTCTTTCCCTTTTACACTTCTTCTGCAGTGACCACCACCAGGGATTTTTTTTCTGTTTTGAAGAAGGCTATGGATGCAGATATAGAATTCTGAAACGACATATTTTTCATGCATTCAACATTTATTTCTAGTATTCTCAAAGCCTGGCATAAAGGATTGCTATCTTTGAATTGGGAAATCCAGCAAACAAAACAAAAGTTTAGCAAAAGCTAAAAAAGACATACTCTTGAAAATACTTACGAAAATATACGGGAGGTTACACTACCACACTCTTCCTACTTTCTTACTAATAAGAAAGAAATATAGACTAACTAGATGCCTGCAGATATATTTGTATGATACAGAATCACAGCCATGTGATAACAAATCTTGTAGTTACCAATTAGGTAAAAAATTATAACTACTGTTCTCTGTGAGGTGGGAGCTTTTACTTCTAAAGACATGCTTTTAGAGTAAGAAGCAGTAACTAGACTCCTTCACACATCATATTACCAGAGCTACCATGTAGTATATCAAAAGTTCAGGGCTGGCTGCAGCTAGGCTGCTCCATTTTGAGTCATTTAAAATTATCAAACATTTTGATCTCAGGAGTGGGTTGCTATTATACAATTTAACAGCAATGTTGAGGGTTTTGACCATGTTCTCCTAAGAGTCCTGAAGAAGCATGGACATGAAACCATTGAGCTATTAACTGAGGTGTATGTGAGGCATTGCTTTATGAGTCTCAATGCTGGGAAAGTAGAAGTCAGTTAATGAGTCCCTAATCTTTGAAAAAGGCTTCACAAATGATTCAGGGAGCTACAGACCAGTGAACTTTACTTCCATATCAGGTAAATAAAAGAAATGATAACAAAGGAGAGAATTAATAGATATCTAGGTAAATATTATATATTTCAGGGAAGAATCAACTGGCTTTTGTGAAAGGAAGTCCACTCTCATAAATCAATGAAAGTTCTTTGAGGAGTCACAAAGGTTATGGGCAATGGTGACCCAATGACTCTACTTACATTTTGAAAAAGCATGCAACAAAGTCCCTTAGAAGAGACTTCTAAAGAAATCAAAGCTGTCGTGGGTAGGAGGGAAGGGCCCTCTCATGGATTAAGAATTGGTTAAAAGAGAGGAAAAAGTAGGTAGGGACAAATGGTCAGTTTTCACAACAAAAAGCTATTAACAACAGGGTTCCCCAGGGCCCTTGGCATGAGCATTGTCCAGGGTGTTAATAAATGACCTCAAACAGAGAGCAAATAGTCAGGTGACAAAGTGAACAAGTGAGACAGAATAACTCAAGACACTCAAAACTGATGCTAATGATAGAGTATGTTAGAAGATCTTAATGTGCCAATGGTGACATTCAGTAAATGCCCACATAGTAGTGTACACATGATATTGAATAATGAACTATAAGCTAAATGCAGCCACTCAGGAAAGACATGTTGGAATTGAGGATGGTTCTCTGCAAATATTAGTTCAATAATGAAAAGCAGCCAAAACGGCAAATAAATCTGATCCTGAATGTTGCACCCTGTTTAGCTTGCTATGAGATTATAGGAAATTTAGGAAAAAAAGCAGAAGAGAAGAGCAAATTAAGTAGGATTAGTAGGATGGGGTAGTTTTTTTACAAGGAAAGGTTCTATAGCCTGAAACTCTTTAGCAGTGGAAGGATATAACAGCCATCTAGAAGTCCCTGTGGAAAAGTGAATAGGAACGTTGTCTTTTATAACTGGAGAACAAGTGGTCACCCACTGTAAATATTGAATGCAAGATATAAAACGTGAGAAAAGCACTATTTTTTCTCCCCAAATGAATGAAATAGTGGAATTCATTGGCAAAAAAAATGGTGAGATACAAAAAAATACAAAAAATCCTAAAATTATATTGGAGAAATGAATGGATGATAAATCCATCAGTGTTTTAGTTGCTGCTAAATCTGTACACTGCTCATTGTTCAGCTCTTGAAAGGATTACTCTACATTTAAACTTTTCTCCAGTAATACAAGTCAGGTCAGATCAAGAAAAATGATATTCAATTAAATGAATCATTGGTCCAACTAAGTATGGCTACTCTTGTATTCTTACAAAATGAAATAATTTTCAATTTCCAGATTAAAACTTTTCAATATTTCTCTTTGCTCTCATTTTAAAAGGATATCTTTTAAATCATGATTTCAGGAAGTGAAGGTATTGAAATGCTGATGTTTATCTGCAGAAATTTTGTATTTTTCTCATAACTGGTGCAAATTACTTGCTACCTCAGCATTCTACATATTTGAACAAAGTCAAGGCTCTAAAAATGGCTTGATACACACAGTCTAGATACTTTGTCTTTTCAAAAATTATCTTGCATTTCAGTTCACTGACTAAAATCTTGTTTACCCCGGTCATTATTGTATCTTTTATTACTTATACTAAACTACATAAACTAATCAATTATTTATTTTTGTGTTGAAATTATTATCTGTATAGCATAATAAATAGAATGCATTTGTGTGGAAGGGAAAAGCATTTATTATTGACATGAAAACTCTGAAGTCAGAAAGGAATAGTTTACCAACATCAGCTGCATCAGTTTTCCCTCGGTGAAAGAAACAACCGAAGGACAAAGCATTGATCATTTCTATTCTTAAGGGTTTTAGTTAGTAGCTGTGCTTCTAGAGGAACTCTACAGATGGGCAAAAGACAAAGCATGACTTTTCTGTCCAGTCAGTGCTACTGGCGAGGTACTCAATGAGAGACCAAAGTATCTCAGCTACATGCTCATGGTTTTGCTCTCTCACGGCAGTTATCTTTCTTCTTCATCATCCTTAATTATGTCTATATGACATGATCCTTCCCATTTTTTTTAATGCATATATCATGAGGATTATGTTTTGAAATATCTCCCATTTCTCACTCTCTCTTTCATGTCCCTTTTAATAATCAAAATAACTGAGCAAGAATATTGACAGGAAAAAAAAACAGATAAAAATGGAAAATACAACAGGATGCAGTGCAAAAAAGGAGTATAAGCCAGAAAAACTGAAGAAGTTTTTGCACATATTTTCTTTGTCCTTAGCTGCTGAACTTTACCCATCAGTGAAATAAATGAATAAGTTTTCTTCATCTCCGGTGGCTGCAATCCTATCGTATGATAAGATCAAATTCTAGCATCATAAATCAACATCTAGAATTAACATTAGGAGTCTGCCAACCAACCCTACAAAATGTCAATTGATTAGATTCTACTCCTAAGTCTTGATAATTGTCATTTGTCCTATGTATATGTATTTTATATTCAAATGTATTTGTTTAAACAATGTGACAATCACAGTAGGAATTACCTAGAAAGTTCAGGGGTAAGATGCAAAAAGAGTGAAGTCATGAGTCAGCCATAATTTTAACACCTTTACATCCTTTTTAGTTCTTGGGTTTTTTTTCTGTTTGTTGGATCATATCAACTCCAGGGTTTGGAAGATTTCACCATGCTAGTTTTAAAAATACAAGCCCTGTTTTTATTTAAGCTTAGCAATGCACATTATTTAAAAGATAGGAATAGAAACTCAGAAGTGATTGGAATGACTAATTCACCCATGGAAATGGGTTTTTTTGAAGGTTTGTTTTTAAAGTATTCAGAAAATTCCCACTAGCTTATCCTAAGCTCCAAAATCTTATCCTTGCTCAGTCACTTATGATTCAGCATTGCATATTGATGAACTGTAGACTATCCTTCCTCAAGAGAGACCATGTCAGGGTGATTGGTTTATACAGCATAAATCTTACAAGTTACTCCCTCCTTTTTGGTGCTATAGGCTACAGATCTATTTTGGGATTGCTCTGTGCTGGGACATGCGCATTTATTTACCCATTTTCCCAGGCACAGAGACAGCTTGGGGAGAGAAACACCCAAACAAAGGTAGAGAGAAGGTTGTTTATCATCCTTTGGCCTTACCCAGCTGCTGGCACTGCCTTTCTCACTCCTGTTGAAAAAGCACACGGGACTCATAAAATCTGCTCCATGGGGGAGTTCAACAGCTTGCAAACCTCCAGCAGGCTCATGGAGTAGTTAGGATTGCTGTTAATATGATCCTGCTTTTGGCAATCGGGTGCAAGGAAGTTATCACACTCCTCCCCACTCCCCTTGAGATCAGATTAGACCCACCTCACTGCCTATTCCCTACCTGGTCACAGTGACAAATCCAGAGGTGGCTGAAGTCGGGGAAGACAGAAAACAGAGCTGCTAAATGTTACGTGCCAATCAGCACACACCTCCTAATGAGGCTGATGTTTAGATGGGGGAATGCAGTTTACGTTTGTCACAGAAGTGGGACTTTGGTGGTATGAACGCTGTGAGGGACAAATGTGTTCCAGTGGGGTGGCCACCTCTGACATGACTAGCTTGCCATCCCCCCTGGCCTGGGCCAAATCTACAGGGAGGCCAAGAAGTATTGTGTGTCCAGCAGTGACAGAGTTCTCATTTAAGGACTGGATTTCTTTGCTGCTTTGTGGTGATTTTATCAGACTGCCTATTGTTGCAGCTGAAAAATTGTTTTCTGGGTATCCTGGGATACTTCCAGTCCCCCTTGCACTGTGAATTGTTTTGGCAACTCTCGCTGGTGCGGATTAACAGCAGTGGCACAGCTTTGACTTTTGTCCCATGAAATCCCCAAATTAATAGCCTACATCATAACAAGCCTCTTCCTAATGAACATCGGGAGGTTTTGACTTTTTGTTCTTCTTGTTTGTGTTGGCGATTATTTATTGTGATGTGAGTAATTTCGTCTCTATTTGTACTTTTTCTGTGACTGAGAAACTTAAACTATACTGCTATGATTTTATAGCAATTTGTAAAAAAAGAGGTCAGAGGGAAAGTGGGAAAGAGAGTAATTGGTATGCTTGTTTCCACTTTCTAGTTTGGTTCAAAAATTGGACACAGAAATTAAGAACAAAAATACCACCTGTCTATGCTTGATACTCCGTTCTTCCCATTTACTCATCTCTTATATCACCCACTAATCAGTTGACTTACCTTACATTCAGATCTCCCTCAGTGGGAACAAGTCAGTATTTCTTGCACTTATAGTCAGAAGAAACCAAGATAATCTCTGTGCTGTTGCAATCTGCTGCAGCAAAGCTTTCTATTGTCTTTTTACAGAAGTTTATAGTCTCCTGGCTCAGAAAGGGCAGAATTATTGTTGCCTATTTACTGGCATGTGAATTTATGAACATTCAGCTCTGAAGCTCAGTATAAACATACCAGTATTGTCTTTTCACATGATGTTGCCCACAGTTTTGGAGCAGAAGTCACACAGTGTAGCACAGAGTACTCATGCGTCTTTCATCCAGCTGGTACAAGGAAGATCTGCTCTGTCTGAGGAAGCAAGCAATGATGGCTAGGATGCCCTTGCTGAATTTAGAAGACTGAACATTCAGAAAAGAGGAAAATTGTATAAACTTGAGTTATGAAAAACCTGTGATACTAATCTTTGTTTAGAGGTTTTTGCCAATTAAAGCAGTTAATCACTGTTGACTTATCTCTCTAAAATAATTAATTAATTTATGATAGTTAGTGAAATGCTGTGTAGAGAAGATTTTTTGGTTGCAATGTATTTAGCCTTTCAGAGGGTTTTTCATAATGTCACTCTAAGAGAAGGTATTAAGTAAACTTGGTAACCAGGTAGTGAGAGATAAGCCTTTTAGTGGATCAAAAATTGGCTAGGAAGCAGAGGCATGACTAAATTGGTCATTTAACCTTGCTGTCAAAGTATCATTAGCAGCATGACTAGAAAGTCTTAGGGCAACTGATGTTCAAAACAAAGCTCTAAAAACCTGTCAAAATATATTTGTATTATCATTTACATTCATGCATTAATTCCTTAAAATGTTAGCATGTGTCTACTGTGTCCAGCTAAAAGCCGTCCCTCCCAATACCCTTGATATCCTTTGCAAAGCCTATGGCAGCCAGACATGGATATTAGGACAGCACATAGCCTGATGCTTCCTGAGAATACACTTGCAATCCCCAACAATTTCTGGCTCAGAAGTGGGATCATTCTGTTTGATAATCTGTTATGGATCCATCTTTTATGCATGTTGCTGTTGCTTTTTAAACCCATGGAAAACTTCTGCAATCCAGGAATCTTGCAAAGAGTTTCACACTTTAACTGTATACAGCCTAAAGAACCATCTGATTTTGGCATTGTGGATCTGCCATCAGCTTATTTCATTTAATGCCTCCTAGTTCTTGTATTTGAAAACACAGTGAAGGATCATTATCTAGCTACTCTCCATCACTCATTATTTTATCAACTACTGTAGTATATCCCAACCAGATAATTCCTTTCTAGGCTGAAGAATTCCACGCTAATTAATAATTTCTCTTACAGAAGTTGTTCAATAACTTTTGTCATTCTTATCACCTTTCTCTGAATGTTTTATAGCTTTGATACATGTTTGTTGAGGTGGAGGGACCAAAAATACGCACTCTATCCCACACTATCTAAGATACAGGTGCACCATAGAATTACCTAGCTGCAAAATTATGTTCGCTGTATGATTACTGTATTGCTCTCCTCATATATCCTAACATTCATTTTCCTTTTTTTTGATCACAGCTGAGTACTGGAATGACATTTTCACTATTATAAGTCCAAGATCTCATTGCTAGGTAATAATAACCAGTTCAGCACCTGGCACTGCATGTATAAAGTTCTGTTTGGTTAATCCCAAGTGCATCACTTCTAATTCTTCTGCTCTGAAATTCACCTGAAATATTATCAGTCAGTCTTGTAAGGTCATTCTGCAGCTCTTCACAGCTGAACTTTGTTTTTACTACTGTGATTAACTTGCGGAAGTATTTGTGTATTATACAAAATCAATAGCCATGTTATTTCACATCAGTTTCTCACATCTTTTTAAATGCTCTTTTATTAAAAGAAAAAGATAGCATATGCAGGAATGTGTATTTGTAGGAAACAAAAAATCAGAAACCAAATGCAGATTAGCCATGTGAAAACATGAGAAAAATATAGTTCACATACTTCAAAAAAAGATCAAATCATCAATGACTCAAAAAATCATAAGATGCAGATTAAGACAGATACTGTTTAAAGCAACATACATTTTCAGCCACTTTGGAATGATCCTTAAACCGTAGATTAAAGCTCTGACCTAAAGGGCATAGAGGAGACATGACCATTTAGCCACATTACTGATTGTTCACCATGCCTATTCTCAGAGGTGTCATTAAAAATTGCTAAACTATTGTGTTCATAATTTTCCTTCTAAATTTATTGAATGTTTTGGATCAGATTTAACTTTTCTTATAGGCCTTGGTATCCTGTCCCAAGGATAAAAGTGTCAAGCCTGAGGTAATCTCTTTAAGAAAAGCCTAAGGGACTGAAACATCATTTTACTTTTTGCTTGTTTTTTGGCATTAGCACTTGCAAGTGAAATAAAAGACTTGATTTGAAATTCAAGGCCAGATCTTGAGAGGTGGTGGGCCCTTGCATATCCCCATGGCTTCAGTGAGATCAGTGCAATTCAAGACTTATCACCAATACTAGATTTGATGCATTGTTTTTGTTTTGGTATAGCTCTGCTGTGGAGTAATCCACTGAGAATTTACTGCCCTTTTGGAGAATACTCCAGGTTTCTTGTACATATTTGTCATTTTTTTTTCCTTTGGCCTTGTCAAATTGAGCATGTCATTTTGTTGTTTGATAAGACGTGTCACTTTATGAATTAACCATTTATACATGAATCAGAATATAGGCTGAAAAGTGCAGATAAGGCCTTCTTCCAGCAATGCTGCAAAAGGGTTAATATATTTTGGTCATTTGACCCCCTACCCAAGTGCCCATTAAAGGAATTAGCCCTGAAATAATTCACAGCATTGGCATTAAAACTGTCATCATACTTCAGGGCTAACGCTGTGATAAAATAACTTCTCAGCAGTCTGTCAGTCCACAAGCTTTTTGGAAGACTTTACTTTCTGCAGATTAGAAAGGAATTGTTTGTTTGTTTGTTTGTTTGTTTAATCAAAGAAAGCAAAGTTCTGCAAAAGTTGGGGAGGCTATCCAGCAAGCTTTGCATTACTTTACATCTCCTATTTACAACAGGCCAGCAGATAGAAAACATGACAAAAAACCTCAGCTAGAAAAATCAGTGTTTTGACTTACATGAAAACCTTTAAGGAGATTGGTTTCAGTCAGTGAGGTGGCAGAGGAACAAGGAGTAATGCGTCTAAACCTCTTTATTAGTTTCCTGCCTTCCCTATGCTACTAGCATGCACATGATTCCTGCTGTGGATTGGGATATTCTGTGGAGGGTCTCAGTTACTAGCTGTTGATCACTACTTATCATGCTTACTAGCATTTTCCAAGATACTCAGCTGTAAGGTGCCATTGACCAGTCCTAGACCAATAGAACTAGACCAATAACATATATGTAGAATTTCACACACCTTTCAGGATATTGCTGTGCTAAAACGTTTTCAAGAATTCAAGATTATCTCCTCAGAATATTTATATTCTGACAGATCCATTGCGGAATTCCTCCTGTTCTGTGCAACAGTAGCAGCACAAAGCAGCCTTAAAGTCAGCTTTGAGGATTTCTCTGACATACAGAAATCCTGTAGTAATGGCTTTTTCCCTTTCCCTCACTGCAAGTTCCACTTCAAAGATGTTTGCATGCTATGACTACTGGAGAGGAACTTATTGCAAGTTTCTGTGCCCCAGGTATTGCCTACCATCATCAGAAGGACTTTGTGTGGCTCTTAAGACTCAGAAATACCTCAAGGTAGGCTTGAAGCTAATTTAAATTTCCATGAAACCCAAAGGTCAGCCCCAAAATCCTAAGGTTCAGAGTTGTGCTTCCTCTCCTATCATTTTCCCTAGAACTTGTTCCATATTACCTCCTCTTCTGAAGTTATAGCGCAATGATTCTAGTTTAGTTTTGCACCCTGATAGTAGACAACAGACTTCTTTTTTCTGTCATCAGCAGAGATGGAGAGTGATTTTGATTAATGCGTTCATTGTCCCCAGCCAGCAAGAGACTTGCCTTTTTCAGTTTGCATCAGAATGGATGCTGAACACTCTAAGTCTCTAACTGGCAGCAGGTTTCACCTGCTGAGAAGTAAGGAAATTAGTCAGAAAAAAAAATAGTCACAAAATAATACTGATTTACTCTAACTTCAACTAGAATATCAATGGATGTAAAAGTTTTCCTAAGCTTTCCTATACTTTTTTCCTGAGACTATGAATGCAAGGAAAAAAAATGTTTATGAGAATCAGAATGATCATAAGATCATTTAATTTTTCATTTGGCATTTTCCTGTGCACTTTTAATAGCCGCAAGAAGTAAAGGATGGTGTGAATTTCCAATGATATTAGCATTAGGGTATTTTCATGCCAGCCCCTACACTTCTCTCAGGAAGAAGACTGGGCCTGTCTCGGGAATTTTTTGAATGCTTGTTTATTGGTATGCATATAAGAGTGCATGCAACATATAATGTCACAAGTACTAATTCCAGTCACAGATCATTACTGGATCTTTTAAATCTCTGACAGATCTGCTCTTCACAGACAGGAAGGAGTTTCTTGGGGATATGACAATCAACAGCAGCCTTGACTGTAATGACTATGAAATTGCGGGGCTCAAAATCCTAAAGTAAGCAGGGAAGGAGAGTAGCAGAATATAGAGTCTGGACTTCAGAAAAGCAGAATGCACTTCACTCAGGGAACTAGTAGATGAGATTACATGGAAGGCACCTCTGAAGGATGAAGGAGCTCTGGAAAGCTGACAGGCCTTTGAAGACAACCTCCTCCAACAATTATGGATTATAATGATACTCAGGAAAATATCTAGAGATATCAGGAGGCTAGACTGGCTAAACAGGGGACACGTGACTGAGCTTTAATGCAAAAAAAAGAGAAGAATATAGGAGGTGGAAGCAGAGACAGGCTAAAAGAAGGAATTTATAAACTTTGGGCATGTAGTTATGTGGATAAGAAAGCCAAAGCTCACTTAAAGTTGATGCCTGCAAGGCTCATAAAGTGTATGATACCTTGGGGTGCATTAGGTAAAAGGTATTGCCAACAGGTCAAGGGAAGTGATCCTTCTCTTCTGCTCAGCGCTGGTGAGGCCACACCTGGAGTGCTGAGTTCAGTTCTGGGCTCCCCAGTGCAAGAGGGATACAGACATACTGAAGAGAGTCCAATAAAGGATCACTACAGTAATTAAAGTAATGGAGCATTTTTCATATAAGGAGAAGCTGGGATTGTTCAACCTGGAGAAGAGAAGGCTCAGGAGCGATCTCATCCATCTATATACTTGAAGGGTGGGTGTGAAGAAGGTAGAGCCAGGCCTTTTTAAGTGGTGGCCAGTGACAGGACAAGAGGCAATGGACACAAACTAAAACACAGGAGGCTTCATCTGAACATCAGAAAACATTTTTTTAACTGTAAGTGTGACAGAGCACTAAAACAGATTGCCCAGAGAGGTTATGGGGTCTCCATCCTTGCAGTAGACACTGCTTGAGCAGGGGCAGTTGGGTAAGATGACCCCCAGATGCTTGCAATCTCAACCTGGGATAACAAGAAAATCTTCTGCAACTTCTACCACATTAGTATTCCAAGGTTGAACAAGAAACACGTGGGACTGCTGCAGAATTGGCAGTGGGGTACGCATGTGAATTATTAACAACAGAGAAGGCTGAGGCACTGATACCTTCTTTACCCTAGTCTTCACCAGCTAGGTCTTCCATCTCTCTGTGTTGGAGACAGGGTTCAGGGAGGATCAGGACCAGTAACCAGTGAGGATCAACTCAGAAAACTTGAGAGAGATTGGGGGAATTCCACTCATACAAGTCTATGGGGCCAAACAGGCTGCCTCCATGGGTGCTGGGAGAGCTGGTGGTGTCCTTGCTAGGCTCATCTCTCTCATCTCTGAAAGGTCACAGAAACAAGGGGAGCTTTCTTGATGACTGGAGAAAGACAGATATGTTCATTTAAAAGAAACCATAAGGAAATAGGGAACAACAGGCCAGTCAGCCTTACTTCAGTCCCTGGGAAATCATGGAGTGAGTCCTCCTGGACTGACAAAAGAGAGGTGACTGGGAACCGCCAGCATGAATTTATCAAGAGTAAATAATGTCTGACAACTTGATTGCCTTCTGTCATTAAATGATTGGATTTGTTCATGAAGGGAGAGACATAGATATTACTTACCTTGCCTTTAGCAAGATTTCTGACATGGTGTCCCACTATACTTTTGTGTTCGAGTTTGGACATTACAGTCTGGATGTGTGGACAACCAGATAGGTAAAAAACTGGATGTATGGCTGGGTTTAGAGGGTAGTGCTTAATTGGTCATCTACTTCTAGTCCACCTGGAGGCTGGTAGCAAGTGGAGTAGGGCAAGCATGTTAACAAGGACCTGTTCTGTTTAACACCTTTATCAATGACATGAAGGAGGTGATGGAGCACATCCTGATGAGTTTTGAAGATTAAGTTGGGAGAATCGGTTGCTCAAGGACAGAGCTGCCATTCAGGGTTAAGTAGGTAGGCTGGAGGAAAGGCCCAACAGGAACCACATAAAATTCAACAGGCACAACAGCCACACACTGCACTTGGGAAGGAAAAGTCCAAGGCAACCACACAGGCTGGGAATGGACTGACTAGGGAGCAGCTCTGTAGAAAGATCCCTGCAGGTCTTGGTACGCAGTGAGCTGCACATGAGACTTCAGTGTGACCTGGAAGTAAAGATGGCTGAAAACACACTGGGCTGTATAAATAGGAGTGTAGCCAGCAGACTGAGGGAAATTCTAATACCCTCAACACAGTACTGACTAGACTACATCTAAAATACTGCATTCAGTTTTGCCCTTCAGCCACCAATACAGGAAAGGCTTCAACAAGATGGAGAAGATCTGGTGGATAACCACCAACATGATTGGTGGCTGAAGCGCTGTCAGATGAGGAAAGAGTGAAGTAGCTGGGCTTGTTCAGCTAGAAGATGAGATGGCCTTGGCAGACTTCACAGCAACCTTCCCATACTTGGAACTGAGGGTGGTGGAAGGGCAAGAGACAGAAGGCACAAGTTAAAAGAGAGGTTCAGTATGGGTATAACGAGGAACATTTTTGCCCATGAAGACAGTCAGGAAGTGGAGCCGTTTACCCAGACAGGTTGTACACGGTCCATCCTTGGAGGTTTTTCAGGTCAGTTGTGCAACTTGGTCTGCTCTCACTACTGACCCTGCTTTGAGCAGCAGGAGTTTGGGCAAGAGTCCTTTCCAACCTCAATTATTTTGATCCTATGATCCTTTGAAATGAGAGAAACTTTTACATTATTTCTGTGAATATGGTAGAGAAATCTGTGATTATCAGAGTAATATCAACAGGACAAAATCAAAAGTAAATAATGTGTGAATGTACTGTCCAGTTTGTCAGGACAAATACTGCACCTTTTGTGTTCTTTCAACTTTTTAGCATAAATACTTCAGGCTAGTCAGACTGCCCCCCCATGACTTTCGCTGTCCTGTGAACTCATTCTGTATAAGTATATATGGAAGATGTGAACAATTAAATGGATGTACTTCTAAGTATGTATAAATTAATTTACATTAATTATTAGAACTCCAACAGAAAAATGTTACATTCAAGAAGTAATAGTCTACTCAGTCTGTAGTGAATAGAAATCTTAATTCCTCTCTGTCCTCCATTACTTCTCTGCTACCTGAAAATATTCACTACCTCACAAGAATTCACACTCAGAATTTTAGAAATAAGCTGGAGTCAATTATTCAGTTACGAAAATTGAATACACACAAGTCCATGGGCCCTGATGAGATGCACCCAAGAGTGTTGAGAGAACTGGCTGATGTTGTCGCTCTGCCACTCTCCATCATTTTCACAAGATCGTGGCAAACAGGAGAGGTGCCTGAGGACTGGAGGAAAGCCAATGTCACTCCAATCTTCAAAAAGGGCAAGAAGGAAGACCCAGCAAACTACAGACCAGTCAGCCTCACCTCCATCCCTGGAAAAATGATGGAGTGACTCATTCTGGAGGTCATCTCTAAGCACATGGAAGACAAGAAGGTTATCAGGAGTAGTCAGCATGGATTTACAAAGGGGAAATCATGCTTGACTAATCTGATAGCATTCTACAATGTCGTGACTGAATGGGTAGGTGCAGGGAGACCAGCAGGTGTAATCTACCTTGACCTTAGCAAGGCGTTTGACACAGTTTCCCGTAACATCCTCATGAGCAAGCTCAGGAAGTGTGAGGTAGAAGAACAGACGGTGAGATGGATTAAGAACTGGCTACATGATAGAGCCCAAAGAGTAGTGATCAATGGTGCCAAGTCCGGCTGGAGACCTGTAAATAGTGGAGTCCCCCAAGGATCGGTCCAGTCCTGTTCTACATCTTCATCAACGACCTCGATGAAGGGACAGAGTGTCTTCTCAGCAAGTTTGCTGATGATATGAAACTGAGAGGTTTGGCTGGTACACCTGAAGGCTGTGCGGCCATTCAGCAGGATTTGGACAGACTGGAGAGCTGGGCAAAGAGGAACCTAATGAGGTTCAACAAGAATAAGCACAGAGTCCTGCACCTGGGAAGGAGTAACAAAATGCACCAGTACAGACTGGGAGGCGATCTGCTAGAGAGCAGCTCCGTGGAGAAGGACCTTGGAGTTCTGGTGGACAACAAGTTATCCATGGGACAGCAA
>JAVFHW010076988.1:0-14336 GCA_032159205.1 Eurystomus glaucurus suahelicus
GGTTCCAGGGATGGGGCATTGACCACCTCTCTGGGCAACCTGGGCCAGAGTCTCACCACCCTCAGCATAAAAAATTTATTCTTCTCCCTAGTCTAAATCTCCCTCTTTTAGTTTCAAACCATCACCTCTTGGCCTGTCACAGCAGATCCTGCTAAAAAAGATTGTCCCCAGCTTTCTTCTAGGTCCTCTTTAAGTCCTGAAAGGCCACAAGAAGGTCTCCCCGGAGCCTTCTCTTCTCCAGGCTGAACAAGCCCAGCTCTCAGCCTGGTCTCCCAGCAGAGAGGTTCAAGCCCT
The DNA here is from genome assembly GCA_032159205.1 of Eurystomus glaucurus suahelicus. NCBI lineage: Eukaryota > Metazoa > Chordata > Aves > Coraciiformes > Coraciidae > Eurystomus > Eurystomus glaucurus. Next base: position 295 of record JAVFHW010076988.1, read on the forward strand.
CACATCATTTCCTGTGGCCTCCTCTGGATCAGCTACAAGAGGTTCTTGCCTTTCTTGTGCTGAGAAGGAATAACATGGATACTGTTGGCTAGTGCTTGCTACCATAGTCCTAGTTTGGTTCCTAGGACAGAGGAACTGCTCAAACACCATTGTCTACACTGAAGACACTCAGATGAATCTTTCCTTTCCTGTCAAATGATCTGTTGCAGAAGGGGGTAACTTTGCCATCCTGGCAGCATCCCAACCTGGTAAAACTGTGTGGCTTAGATGTCTCCACAGCAGTTCCTGGCAGCCAATGGTTGTTGCCAATCATCTTACGGATGGTAACAGGCTCTTCTGGTAGCAAACCCATAGTATCCCCAGGAGCTGTGCATCCTGTCTGAGTGTCAAAGTAGAGCTAAGTGAAGGCACATCTGGGGCTGGGAAGATTCTGTTGTCTGTCAATGAATAACCTCAGGGACTGTCTGGCATCAGGTGGGGAAAGAAGATACCAACATGCAATTGAAGTCCCAGTGTGAGGGTGTGGGGAGCACTTGGAAAAGGCTGGAAGTATGTGGTAGAAGGATGGGAGCTGGGTGTTGGAGGAATGGGCTCTGATGTATCTCCATGCAACCTGGTACAGAACTGGACCCATCATAGTCCGTATGGTAACTGAGATGGGGAACCCTCTGACTGCTGGTTTTGTAACTGACAGACCTTCTGGGGCCAACACTCTGCTGTGGTCTTAAATGGCCAGTGAGAAGAGAAGGCAGCTCCTCCTGGAAGTGAATTCAACCCAAGGCTTTGAGGAGTTGGAGCATCCCATTAGGGTGGTCCTGTCTCACTTCACATCTATGTTTTCAGGCACTATGCTCTTACCATGCCAAGCCCTTTGTCTCCTGCTTAGCCAAGATTTCCTCAGCTGGTTTTACCCTGCCAGACTAAATAATCTCCAGCACTGCCTGCCTGTATTTCCATATGGGAACCTGCTCTCTGGAGGGTGTCCCTGCGTTCAGGTCTCCTTGCCCACCCTCAGGCTTCATGTCAACTTCCAATCAATGCATATGTTTTTCTTTGGCTCCCAGGGATGCACAGGATGTAGACAAAGCTGCCACCCGTGGGACTGGCAAACCAGGCTTCAGGGCTCGTGCAAAGAAACCTCTTTTTGTTTCAAGAAGGGTGTTAAGGCACCATGCAAATACACAATTTTAGGCCCTTTGGATTTATGCGATTGAGCCGGCAAATAGCTGGAGCCATCTCTGGTTGCTCTGGTCAGCAAACTGGGCAGTTGTTATCTCCGCAGATGGCCCCCGTGGCCTCCCACGCCTGATATTTGTAATTACAAGCAGGGATTATGCAGGGAGGAGATGGAATCAACTATGAATACCCAGCAGACAGCAGGGCAGCTTAGGCACCGGCTGGTTCCTCACTGATGGAGGCAGAGATAGTACCAAGATATGTGAGCCGGCTTGGGGTGCATATGTCAAACCTCTTGGGATCTTGATAGAGGGATTAAAACTGAGGGGAGGGGAAGGGAAGAAAAATCTGATTAACATTTTTGATGCATGCCCAGGGCTAACATGGTGTGCTAATGAATCCTGGTGTACTAGCAAAGCTTTCTTATTGCCCTCTGCCCTGGACAGCCCCACAGTAAAGCTAAACGTGGACAAGATTTAACTTCTACCTTTTAAGCACAGCTTTGGGCCCCTTTGGAGAACAGGTTGGAAGGAGGGGTGCTTTTGCTGGGGCAGGAGTGTTGCAGGAGGATGGAGGAAGGAAAACTCCCATTGTTATGTCTTTTCTCTCATACATTGTGATGATAAGGTAAGGAGAGCACCTGGCACCCTGAGTCGGATATTTGGTGAAAGAGTGTCTGTGTGGCTGGTCCGGTGTCCAGCAATTCCAGGAGCTCTGTCATTTCCCTGTGAAAGGACCCATGCTGCAGTGCCTGGGGATGCTGGGCACTGAGCACATGAGGCTGCTGAGAAGTTAGGATGATGGAGACATCAGGGCTGGAAGCTGTGCAGAGACATTGGTATGGGAAAGATGCAGGGACGTTGTGGAGGCACAGCCTACAACCTCTCTATGTCCTTGGGAAGATGGGATGGTGGAGTCAGCAAAGAATCCTTCCAGAGACCAATGCCAGACACCAGATTCCAGCTTTGGGACAAACTTTATCTCCTTCATCCCCTCTAGGAGCGCAGTGGTGATATCAACCCTTACTCATTCCCTGAGGGTAAAACAAGGACAAATCCCTAGGGCAGCTGTAAGCTGTTCCTGCAAATATCCAGGAGTCCTTGAACTACTTCAGGGTTAGCAGGGCTGGTAGGAAACGGGACATCTAAACCTTTCCACAGAATATCTGCCATGGTTGGTGAGGTTATTATGGCCATCTAAAAGAACAGGACTGTGTGGGACCAAGCACTGCACAGACAGTGGGAAGATTCTCTCTTGTCTTCAGGCAAGAAGATGTTCCCTTAGGATGAAGACAGATGAGGAGCTGCAGTCTTGGCAGGAGATTAATTCAGTAACTTACCTAAGGAGATCAATGCAATGTGGAGGGCTACAACAGGTAATGTCCCTTGTTGGGCTCCAGCATGCCTCACAGGGCCACCTTGCCCTACAGACAGCAGCAAATTCCCTTTTTCCTTCCTTCTCTCTGTTCCCTGTGTGGAGGATTGGGAATTCCTGCTTGACTGGGACACAAAACAGACAGCAAATGTGGATGATGACTTTCTGCTTTGTCTTTTTATCAGAAGGAAAGGGAAAATGTACAGTGAAAGAAAAAGGAGGAGAGAGGAGGAAGACACTGTTAGGGTCCAAACTGTGTTTGCAGTTTTCCGCATCATCTCCTTTTATGAAAGCATCCAAACAAGACAACAGGAGCTGATGATTCAATAACGCACAGGGCTGGGAGACAATGAGGGGAAGAAAAACAACAAAGCGAAGAGGGTTTTAATAACCGTTCATTGAGGCTGTAATTAAATCTTGGTTTCTGTTTGGAAAACAAGAATCTCATTTTATGCGCGCGTCCCGTCTTCCCACCACATCTGCACCCATGTTTTCTCGTGGGCAATTACTGAGCATGCTGTGAGCTGATTAGCAAATACAGGTGTGGCAGGAGCTCTCTCCTGCAAGGGAAAAGGGAGGAGGAGGAGAGATGAGAAGCTTATTGCCAAGCCTGGCACCAGCCCTGCCCAGGTGGGAAGCAAGAACTTGCAAAGAAGTTGTGGACTCAGCTTAGTACTTCTTCAGTGCTTGGTAAAGATGAGGAAAAGGCATAGAGAGGGCAGGAGCGTGGGGCTGCCCACCTAATCTGAGTGGTTACCAGCCAGTATGATTTGGCTTGGAGGAGGGATTCAGTCCCTGTGGTCAAAAGGTTGCTGAGCATCAGCATGGGAGTCATGGCCCCAAGTGCATTGCAGTCCGTACGGGCTAAAGAAACTTCTCAATGGCAGGGCTATGTGTGTAATGAAACGTAACAGGACACAAGCTCTGAGGCTGAGAGCAAGCAATACAGTTATTTAGGTCCATATATCTCCCTTTCCTCTCCTCCACCACATGGCCTAATGGGCTCAGGCAGCATACGTGTTAGCTCCTCAACCCTGCCAGGGCATTGCTTCTTAGGGTGCTGGTGGCACTGGCCAAAGCTTTGCCAGGGACTGTGCTAGCAACTGTTTCCCTCGCCCTGGTTAATGGACTTTTACAGACGTAGACTCAGAGGTGGATGTTTTTGAAGGAGGATGAAGAGGACACTGGAAGCACAGCTTCCTGCTTGCATGGAGAACCATGTCAGCAGTGGGCTCACACGTAGCTGTGGCCAGACAATGGGAGACAGAATCATGCAGCTCATTGTCCATCTTAGAGAGGAGAATACAGTATTTCACTTGAAGCTGCTATTTTCCAGCAGCTATCTTTCCTTTGCCTGCTCTCCCAGCCTGATGAAATCCAAGGAATGACTGAGGAAAACTCTACGCCAGCTGGGCCAGGCTTTTGGTGGGACCAAATCAACATTTCTCCCTCTTATGATCTGCCCGCAGGGCTCATTGCCTAATTTCTGTCTGCTCATTAGAAATCACAGCAGTAATGCCACTGTGGTCACTGCCTCTGAGCCCATCACCTCCTCGTGTTAGTTCTGCCTGCTAATTGCCAGGAGCTGAGTGGAGGCACTGCTCCTGGTCTCTGCCAGAGTTTGCCTGGGCAGAAGGGCTGCATTCGACCTTCATTTATATTCCAGAAGCACCACTCACTTAGCAGTATCTCCTGCCATCAATAAACCAATGCAAACAGAGATAAGCCAGATAAAGCGAAAGTAGGTCACTTCTGCAGCACAATGACATCCAGCTCAGTTATTCCTTCTGCAGCCCTAAAAGTTAACTCTCCCATGGATGCGTTTCTTTTCTCTGCCTCGTTTTTGCTGAAAGTTGCTAGGGAGCTGTGGCAAGGTGATTAGGTAGGTATGAAACCTTTCTCATGGCTCTACCATGCACCAGACTGAGGGCATCTGCAGATTGTTCTGCAGCTGTGCAGTGGATGGGCAGATGGAGGGTTTGGTGTCCTGCACAGATTCTCTAAACTCTGTGTTGCTTTTCTACCAATTGAAGTCCTGGAAAGATGCTTCATGATGATGGCTGGGGGAAGCTGGCTTTGCTCCTCTCAGGGACCCATATTCTTTATATGTAGGTCCCATATTTCCTGCTGCGTCTTGGGAAAGAACACCACCACTGCAAATTCTTCCCTCAGTATCAGATCATCTTCAAACCTTGATGTTGACTTAAAGCCACAAATCATCTCAGGTAGTGAAATAAGATTTCATTCCTGGTTGTCTATTGTATAATTAACTTCTTCATTGGGAACCCTAAAAGTGGGTTAATGTCCCCTAAAACATCCCTCTTGTGTCATGAGATGTCAATGGCTTCTTGTTGGTATCACCTGAGACCAAGTTTGGGCTGGTGGCACATAGGTGAAAAACTTTCATAGAATCATTGAGGTTGGAAAAGATCTCTAGGATCATCAAGTCCAACCTTTGTGACCTAGATACACCCACCTGAGCCATCCAGACACCTAGATTATGTATGATTATGTATGATACCAGTGTTATTTATTGGTCGATACGTGCATTTCAAGTGCTTTTATGAAAGCATAAGAACCTATAGAGATGCTTCTAAGACCTTCTAGCACTGCAATGAAACAGAAGCATTAGCTCAGTCTTGGATGATCTCCAGAAAACAAGACAAGTAGGGATGATTCAGTGCTCTTTTTTTGAGATTTCTGTAAATGCTGTCTTCATTAGCATAAATGCTTGTGGGAAATATATTTTAAAACTTATTTAAGTGTTCATTCTTACAAAAAGAGGTCCTAAAAGTGACCCTCATCCATCCAAGAAAACAGAAATGACACTGTAGAAGTTATGTGTTTGGTATATCGCCAGCGTGAACGGTAAATACTCTCTTCTTTGTGCTAACTTTGCAGCAGGAAAGAAATTCACTACAAAATAAAATGATAAAATAAATAAATCTCAGAAAACAACAGCCTCCTGCCAGGTATTCCACAAGAGGGAAATACGGCAGCATCCAATAAATTAGTTGTTCTGGAGTGAACAATCCACCTAGCTCCAAATTGCTGCTGGTCAGCAAGATATAAGCCACTGTACTGAGAACCCAGATCCCAACCACCTCCAGGCATGTGGCTCTCAGAGATCATTGGAATATCTGTAGCATGGACACCAAATTTACTTGTATTAATAAAAACATTTTTCTTGTCTCCTGAGCCTAGCTGAAGAGCCTAACTTCTCCTAAAAGACTTTGCTCTCCCACGAAGTTGCCCTCTGAAGAAGGAGGAGCAGAGAAAGACAGAGTACCTACCTGATGAGATGACTAGAAGTTCTTACCAAGGCTCTGAAACACTTGAGAGGGTCCTGAGATGACCCTTCTACTCAGACAACCTTGGCTTATGGTCCCTGGAAGTACCAACATCCCTCATGTCCCCTCTGAGACACCACCACATGCTGCTTAAGCAGAAGTCACTTTTCTGGAGCTGCTGCCTTGGGCTTCTTCCCCTCTAATTCTTGGTGTATCTCCTTCAGGGAAGCTCAAAGTATTCAGTGTGGCTGACATTATCTCTACCAAGTCATGCTACTGATAAGCTAGATGGAGAAGTGCTGAGCATTTGCATCTGTGCCCCATCATGGATTATTTTGTGGGAGCAGCTTAGTACTCAAAGGTCAGAGATGCTGTCTGCAATGCTTTGCACATTGGGTCCTGTATTCATCACCTTGAATTTATAATCCAGGTGCTACCAGCAGCCTGCATATTTGGGGATGGGTTGGTGCTGGTGCATGGAGCCTACAGAACCTCAGGAAACAGCCGTCCTCACTCATTCCTCCAGAAGCAGTGCAACAAGCAATTAATAAAACCTACTTTGTGTGTCTGCCAACAGCAAACATCATGTCCCCTGCCCAAGGCGGAAGGGATGTATTTAGGATCCTAAAGCCTCATCCTTCCTGGCATTATTCCTATGGAGCTTTTTAATGATCTTTAGCAAAATGTCCTCTTGTCCACTTCCACAAAATCTGGCAACAACACTTCCTTCCTTAACTGGTTCTGTCCAATTGAAGCCATCACCATGCAACAACAGCCTCAGCTGGTGTGTTTGCCCATACTGGGCCCCATTTCCTGACAGACTGGTTTTCACATTGTGCTGGACTCCAGAGGGACAACACTAGCACAGGCAAGCAGACTGTGCTTGTGCAGGAAGGTGAGAGCAGGATAAATCCCCTTCCACCTCAGATTTCTTTGTGCTCTTAGTCATCTGTCTTGATCCCTTGGCCAAAACAAGACTTCTCCTTTCCCACTTGCTCTTAATGCGAGGTCCATGTTTCTGTGCCTGGCACCTGACGCCTAGTCTCATGGCTGTGTGACCATGACAGTGGTGCCCATGAGTGGTTTGGCACCAAAGCGTATCCTTGGATGCTCTCTCTTCCTTCTTCCTACAACCTCCTCTGGGCATTGCTGCTGCTGACTAGGTAATGTAACCCCCCTGCCATGGCAGGGACACCTCCCACTAGACCAGAAGTCTTTTGGTAGCTGCTGGAGCCTGAGAAAGCTGGGGAGGAGATGAGAAAAAGAGAGCATCTCCTCAGTCCTTTTGCAGCACCTTCAGAGCACGTAGGGTTGTCTCTGCTTCACTTGAGCTGCCAAAGCTGTATGGAAAGCAGAGAGAGGTGGTAAGGTGTGGGGAGATGGCCTGGCGACAGCTAGCACCTTTCATTCCCTGTTACACATTGCCCATTGCAACATCCTCCTCTGCTTCAAGTCACCATCCCCATGGAGCAACGACAGCTGGAGGAGGCTGTGAGGAAAAGGGGCTGGAGGGGACAAGTGACCCTGATGACTCTCAGCTCCCCACCGCCTCCCATGTCCTCCTGCTGCTGCTTTGACTGGGACTAAGGGGTGGTTGGAAGCAGCCAGAAAAAGCCACGAGGGCTGAGCTGGATTGAGTATGGGCATCAGGAGCTGACAACTGTATGTGTCCTTAAGATCTCAGTAGTCCTCATTTTTAGCAATTTGTTCTAAGTACAACTCTTCCATTTTTCTGTGTCCATTGCTGGCTCTGCTACCTTTGTCCATCTAGCCAGGGCTGTGCTTTCAGATCTGGCTGATGGCAAGCTGGAATATTTATTTATTTTTTTTTACCAAACCAACCTACAGGCCATTTTTTTTCTTAATTTATCTTTTTCTTTAAAATTTATGTGTGAAGGACTGTGGAGGAGAGGGCTGGCTACTTAGCTCACCCACCCAGCCCACCTCACCTGCAGGAATGCCATCGTCGTAAGGTGGGGGGGAAAGATGACAAGGTTCTTTGGGACGGGGTGAGCACGGCATGGAAAGTAGGCTGCCATCCAAGAGGATTCCCTATTTGTGGAGCGGCTATGGGGCTATCCTTGCAGCACAGGGGATGAAGTGGCCAACTGTGGCTGTTGGTGCTGCAGCAGAGGCATCAACCCAAGGCGGGCAATGAGTGCTTTCATCTTTTCTTCAGCTTCGGCAGACCCTGTGAGCAGTTCCCACTGTGTGTGAGCTGAATGCCAAATGCCCAGGGCCACGGAGCAGGCGAGAGCCTGCACAATCCCAGCGACAGAGCCGAGGTGTCCCACAAACCCAATTACAAAGTGCTTTCCCCAGCTGCAGTTTTAAGTCTTATGTAGGACACCATCAGGCATCTCAGTAGATGAGAGGGGTGGGTGGGAGGAAGGGCTGTTATGGATCATTACCCATCATCAGAGGCAGAAGAGCAGGAAGGCTCTGGTTGTTGCCTTGGAGGGGTAGCATGGAATTTTGTCCCCCATTTCTGAGTAGACACAGTGACGGGTACTCTCCACAGGTACGTCCCTGCAAGGCTGGGTTGATCTCACCATGGATGAACTTTCTATACTGGTCTGTTATCCCATTAGAGGAGTCATCCTTACTTCCATATCAGTTGTATTTCTTCTTTAACTGCTTATCTTTCCGTTGCATTTTGCCCTCCCTACAGCCCATCCAACATCCGTGAATATTTGTGAAAACCAAGACACCTTCCCCCTTGCCCGTGAGATCTCTCCTCCACCCAGGTGGGCCCCTGGGCCAGCAGAAATGCTCTGCAAGATGCCTGTAGCCAAAGGCACAGGAGAGAGAGGATGTGTCTGGCTTCTCATCCCATTCCCTCTGCTTCCTTGGCTTCATGACTACGTAACCATCTGCATAGGAATTAATCAGATGACCTTCTGTCTGAAGCCTCTGTTGAAGCACCAGACCCGTTTACCAACGAAGGTCAAGTGTTTTGTGTAGGGAGCTGAGACAAAAATCCTTGATGTTATGTGCCAAGTCCTAGCCGTCCGCTCAAATCTCTGCCACCGCTCCTTCATCCAAGCTGGCTGGTTTGCCATATTTAAACACCCCAGGAGGCAGTGGGGAACCTTGTTCTGCCACATCCCACATTTGGTACTCTACCATCCCTGCATCTCATTCATCTGTTCCTGTTCTCTCCAATGCTGTTTGGAAACCCATCTTTACAGGCAGCACGCAGTAAGGCACGTGCCCAGTCTGGCAATAAAGCCTCCTCCAGAAGCTCTCCCTATTTTCCCTGTATGTTAATATGACCCTAATGGCCTCATTAGTTTTAATTTGTTTGGCCACTAGATTTAGATGAGTATTCCAGTGATAATGTGAGACCTGGAGAGAGTAAACAGTGACTAATTAATACAGTTAAAGTTACTGCCTAGGGTGGCTGTTGAGGAGGAGGACGGTGCTGGAAGGAAAATTCTCATGCACCTGGATGCTGCTGGCCACAGCCACTGATTCACAGCTTCTGTCCTGCAGAGCTGGTAAACAGCATCTGCAGTCTGACCAGGAGGAGGTCAAAGAAACTTCCTCAAAATCCCTGAGACAGGGGAAGCACCTCACTTGACGTGGTAAGTATGGAAATATAGGGATTAGCAGAATTAAAGAATCACAGAATTGTCTAGATTGGAAAAGACCTTTAAGATCATTGAGTCCAATCATTAACCTAACACTAACAAGTCCTGGACTAAACCATGTCCCTAAGCACTGTGTCTCTAGGCCTTTTAAATACCTTTACAGAATCACAGAATCACAGAATCACAGAATTGTTATGGTTGGAAAGGACCTCCAGGGTCATCAAGTCCAACCTTCTCCTAGCATCACTCTAACCACTAGGGATGGGGACTCCACCACTGCCATGAGCAACCCATTCCAATGCCTGATGACCCTTTCAGCAAATAAATTCTTCCTAATACCCATCTAAACTTCCCTTGGTGCAACTTATGGATGTTTCCTCTTGTCCTGCCATTTGTTACTTGGTTGAACAAACTGATCCCCATCTCTCTACAACCTCCTTCCAGGAGGATTGATCCAAGGGGTGCTAGCAGAGGTGAAATTCTTCACTGCCCAATTTCACTGGGCTTCAGGCAAGTCAGTTTAATGGGCTCTGAAGGCAGCAGCCTACATAAGCTCATTCTGGACACTATTCTCCATGTCAGCACAGAGGGAATTCGCATCTCCAGGTGCAAATGTAGGTGTGGATGAAGGAGTCCCAAGAGGATGGGGTGGTAGCCAAAGCCTATTTTTACCATTAAGAGATATTTTGAGTGGAAAAAAGAGCTTCAAATGCTTTCTTTGTTGCATACTTCTATCACAGTCCCTCAGGTACTTTGCTTGGAGTCCTCTGGTAAAAGTGGGGAAAATAGAGTGCAGAGCAGATGTATTTCAGGCATTTCTAGGGTAATGAAAGGGAAGGGCTCTCAGAAATACTGATGGTCTGTCCTGGGTTGTGTTCTTGTGTTAGAGAAAGTATACATCCTTCCCTCCTTCCTCCCCTCTGGGTAGCAGCTTCCTCAGGAATGGGTGAAGTCATTGCAGCTCTCAGCTGGACAATGTGGTCCCTCCTGTGCAATAAGAAGTTTCCTGGCCCACACCTTGCCCATGGCCACAGTATTTCCTGGTTTTCCTCTAATCTGAACCCTCTTTATCCTTTTCTTCCATAATTTCCCTGCCATTCCACATTTATGTACCTGCTTCTGCCTGAAACAAGAGATGCAAAATAAAACAGGGAACTTGCATAGCTGCAGGGTGGCTGATTTAGCTTGGATTTTATCGCACCTGAGAAAGGTTCAGTCACCAGCATTGGTTTGCTGTTATTGAGGACTGTCTTGAAACTTCAGCCAAGTTCTGGGACAAAGGGACTCAGGCCCTTCTTCAGCTCCTGCTAGATGCTTTTTTTTGTCCAAACAGATGAATGACTCCTGTAAGAACAGCGATGCTTAAAAAAAAATAAGCGTACTGAGACCTTCTTCTTCATACTATCTGTTCCTGAAACACTGAGATTGCTGCAAGCCTGAACTGTATCACAAAACATCATCTCACCCTTGGCCCTACTCCTCTGCTCCTATTCACTGATTCCATCTGATGTTAAATGCTGCTTTGCTTTTGCAAGCAGAGAACAAGCCCCTGTGAGGCTCTTCAGGGAAATTCCTTTCCTCTCCAGGAAGCAACGGCCTCGAGTACCAGGCGAGAAGCAACGTGATTCTCTGTGCATATGTGTGCATTTCAACCACGTTCCATGCATTGTCTTATTCATGACTGGTTGCAAGAGCAATAAATGATGTATATTTAACATCGCTCATGGACATTCAACAAGAGCATTTCCGAGCAGAAGCAGGAAGGGGTTGAATGATACCGATTAGAGGTTTGCCTCCATGTTGCTCCTGGAAATGAGGAAAAGATAGACTTCATGCCTGAAAGGGGGTTGTGGTGAGGTGAATATCCATCTCTTTTCCCAAGTAACAAGCAGTAGGACAAGAGGAAATGGTTTCAAGTTAAGCTGGAGGAGCTTTTGGTTGGACATTGGGAAAGATTTCTTCACTGAAAGGATTGTTAAGCATTGGAACAGGCTGCCCAGGGCAGTGGTGGAGTCCCCATTCTTGGAGGGATTTAAAAGCCGTGGAGATGTGGTGCTGAGGGACATGGTTTAGTGGTGACCTGGCAGTGGTGGGTTAACAGATGGACTCGATGATCCTAAAGGTCTTTTCCAACCTGAACCAGGCTATGATTCTGTGCTGACCCTGCTCTCCACTGATAGGATGAGGATCTTGTCTTTGTGACAAAGGCACATGCAAAGTGGAAGTGTGGGAGTGCGACAGACAGAGCAGAGGAGATGTGGATGGTTGCAGGTCTTTGACTGTGAGAACCACCAAGTACAGACTCAACTGTGATCAGAGTCTTCCTGTGATTTGAAGCTGGGGAAGGTTGAAGTTGTCATTAACCAACGACATGATGAAACCTGGAATTGACCCCCAGCGCCAAATCCCATGATGCTTGCTTGCAGTACAGATCCTGCTGTAGCTCACTCTCCCTTTAAATTCATTTGTATCAAACCAGGGATGATAGCAGCAAGTAATATGTCAAGGATATATCTTCTCTATTAATTAAGTACAGCTCAGAGCCCTTTTGCAAGCTCAGGTTCAGTACGGTTATGGACTAGAATGCATTTAGACACAGATGCTGTCTGAGCTCTTGAAACACATGAAGGAATGAGTGCACACATGAATGTGCCAGCATTTGTGTGGGTGTGGGCAGCTCTCAGTCCAATTCATCAGCATGTATGTTGGCTGCAATTCTTTTACTGCATGTCTGGAAAGCCCAGTAGATGCACACTGTGGTGTCCTGTTCTTTGCACCATCCAAACTGGGGACCTGACCAGAGCACATGATGGTTTGCTTCCAAAACTTGAGTCTCCTTTCACACCTGCAGCTCCTTCCAAAGTTCGTCTGTGTAGGTGTTATGGTGAACACGATGCTGCATGGCTGGGACGCTGCATGCTTTAAGATGTTGCCCAGCACACACTCAGTTGTGGGACTCTGGATTTCCTCCTGCTTCCCTGTTTGAGCCCTGACTTTAGCAAGGTTGAGAGACAGTACTGTCAGGAAAAGCAGAGTGCAAGCAGGATCCTCAACGTCCTGCATTTTGAACACACCCTTAAGTTACCTGTGCTTCCTGATGTCCCTTCCGCACTGTTTGAGCAGGATCCTCACCATCTGGGCACTACAGAAGTACCCTCAAAGCTACCCATGTCTAGCACCCAAGTATAGATGCCTAGCCTAGTACCTTTACGCTCCTTCTCCTACCTTCTCTGAAGGGCAGAAATCAGATTTTCTTTTTCAGGAGACAACGGCAGCCCTTGCTCTCATTAGGTCATACTTCTCATCATTAGCTGGCTGAAACACAGCATGGGCCAAAGTACAGATCAGCTAAAGCAGGACTGAGAAAATTGCTGGAGGCTTCATTACAGGCAGTGATCCTGGGGAGATGAACACCTAAAAAGACATTGAGGTTGAATTCATCTGAGCTGGTCGTCTAGACTCCTGCTTTAGTTGGAGAAAAAACAGGTGCTTCCAGAGCATGATTAATCTCATTCTAAAGTAGACATCTCAAATAGGTCAAATGACTCATGTCCTGGCAGTGCTTGTTTCTCTCTGCAGACTATAAAGGGAGCCGAAGGTGACCAGCTTAGCTGCAGACGATCAATGTGGTAGACAGCTAACATTAGGTAAGATGAATCCCATCCCGCGAGACAAATCAAAGCAGTGGACTTTGCATGTTGCAAGGAAGAGCTTAAAGTGGTCTGGCCAGTCAAAGCCACTGAAAAGAGTTGTTGAGGGAAACAAATTTGAAGTGATGTGGTATCAGGCCAAAAAAACTCTTGTGTACATGTTGTCTGGCAATTACTGTCCCAGGAATTGTACTTTCAGTGAAGAAGGAGGGAAAACTGAGGAAGAGGGTGAAGCAGAGTCAGGCATGCTGGAGGCTGTGTAGAGGGCTCTAAAGAGATCAGGCACATTCCATCTCCATGATGACCATCAAAGGCACAGGAGGGTAGGGACTGAACAGCAGATGGCCCCTTGGGAAGACACAGATAGGCTAAAGGCAGTAGCCTGGTGAGCTTAGAGGTAAGCTGGATGAAACTTCTCAGAGGTTGCAAATTCAGCCCCTTTCTCCATGTTCAATGCTTTTGTTGTCCTTCAATACCAGCCTATATGCAATATGGGGCTATATCAGGACACAAGAAAGGAGGGACAATGACCTGCTATTCTTGTCCTGTTTAATGAGTAGACTCGCCACTCCTCCTAAGGATGCAAATTCAGACCTTTGAGGTCTGAACAACAAAAAGTACTGCCCATGCTGATTGTCTCTGCAAGTGCATGGGATTGAGTGTATTTGGCAGCTTGGATGCATCTCCTTTTCACAGCTTTGCTGGTGGACACGGAGCCACCAGAAAGCCTTACAATGTCCATACTCTCCCTGTGCTTCTGAGAGTCTTTGCCACTTGAGAAGCTGTCCTATCTGCTGGAGAATTGACCAGTGTGCAACCAAACCAGTTCACAGTTCACCTCCAGGTCTACCAACAAGCTCCAGTGCTGGCATCCACTCCTCCTGGGCTGCTCTGCAGCAGGACCATGGCTCAGCTGTGCTTGGCATGCAGGAGGGAGGTGAGATGTTTTGGGCCAGGTT
>JAVFHW010076989.1:0-13555 GCA_032159205.1 Eurystomus glaucurus suahelicus
GTTACATCAGCTGGGCAAGAAAGCCTGTGACGACAATATGGAGGCTGTGGGGATGGATAAAGAAAAAATGTATTGGCAAGTCAGGGGCTTGATGCTGTAGAAAGGCTGCGTGTTTTGTGCCGGCCACTGTTCTGTACGTCCTAGTGTTTATAATAAAATCTCTCTTTCTTCACCTCCTCCCCTCCTTGAATTATCTTCTTCTGCAGTGGACACTGTAATGACTGATACCAGCTTTACTCTGTGGATGGCCACAACTGAGCAGCATCCTGCTCGAGAGCAGCTCAGAGCCTTGGGCTATTTTTCTTTATTTTGCTGTATTACGTGTGTGTCCAATTAATCTCCAGGAGGAATAATGACACGGGCAGGTCAAGATGAAGTGAGGAGAATACTGAAGTTCTGTCTCCAAAGTTGCTCTCTAATCACAGGTCTGCCACTGGCTTGTTATATGACTCCAGGCAAGTAATTCCATCTCTCTCTACCTCTCATTTTTCTCAGGCTCTCCAGCCTATATCTTTAGTTTGTAAGGTTTCCTGGGCAGCAGTTGCTTAGCATTATGTGCTTGCGCAAGGGAAAACAGCCTGGACTTTGAAAGTGACAGTGATACAAATACATAATTTTGGTTTCCTTCCCTCCGCTCATCCCTCAAGTTCTTCCTCGTCTCCCCTTCTCCCAGGGGCTTCTGTACTCTCCTAACAGGTGGCGAAACGGACACGTAAGAGCTGGGTGAGCTCATCTGCTTGGTGTTCAAATGCCAGCAATAAAAAGGGGACTTCTGCTATGCCTATGCTGACCTGCCTTACTCCCCAGCTACCTCCTGGCCCCTGGCAGCTGGAACTGCATCGTTCCTAGATTCTAAACTACCCTCCCATCCTCCTGCTGCTGTGATGCCTCCTCCTCTGCTCCAGAGAAGCTTCTCGGCTTCCCTAGTGTCACTCAGGGAGTGGCACTAGAGGTGGGTGAATGGCATGACAGCTGAGGATTTAGGAGCTGGTCTTCAAAGGTGGAATGGGGATGGTGTTGGAAAGGAGAAGGACAGGAGGTGTCTCTCTTGTCTCTGTTGAGTTGAATATGTTCTTTTCTGCCTTAGCAGTACTAGGGAGCAGCGTGGCTCAGTGGCAGCCTGAGTGGAGGAGTAGCAAAGTGTTAAGGAGAAGGCAAAGGAGGAGAAAAAATAAAATAAAATTCTAAAAAGTAAAGGAGGGAGTGGGGCGCTGGGCTTTGGAGCAATGGAGCAAAAAAGAGAAAGGAGTCATGAGGAGGAGAAGGAGACGTAAACGCACCTAATCTTCCACAGAAACACAGTGCAAGTGTGCAACTTGGCACTGCCTAGAGCGTGAAAGGAGCAGGGTTTCAACACAGATTTCTTTCCGTCTTGTTTTCCTTTTCTCATCCCTCCTGATTTGCAGACCACTGAGAGGGATTACCTGTACAGTCATAACAAAGTCTTGTGCATCCCAGTCCAACATTTCTGCCTCCTCAGAGGTTACGAGACATGATTTTGCCAATCTTTTCTATTTCATTATATCTACTGTACTGGAAAAGCCTTAGTATGTCTTCTGTGCTGTCCTGTCTTTTGCGGAATCATAGAGATGGTAGCAGCTACTTTGCCTCCTCTATAACGCTAGGATTTAGTACCACACCTCTTTCAGAAAAGCACCAAGGGCACCTGCGTGTTCCTGAGCAGCTCACCCGTAGCGTACCTTTGCCCCCCGGGACACTGAACTAGACGCCGGCTGCTAAAGTGGTGGAGCGTGTGTTTCCCACTGCTCCACTGAGCCAACGTGTTATTTAAAAAGTGCACGTTTAAAGCTAGGTTTTAAATCCTGCCACCTATTTAACTGCAGCTACCTGAGAGCATGAAGTTCCTTCTTACCTGTGTGGTAAAATTTTCCTGAAAATCCAAGGTTGAAGGTAAAATTTGCAACCTGAGTGCGCAGTAAATTTTGAGTCTCTAGTAAAGCCTGAAATAAATAAGAAATTAACACGCATTTAGAAAAATGAATAGTAATGTTTGGAATGCCTCATTTTAAAAGTTGTGTCCAACTGAGGAGATACAAGAAAGAAGATGCTGTTAAATGTTTCACACTTTATTTTGGGCTCATTCTTTTTTTATAAGACTATTACAGTGAGCTTAATTTGTTCCATCAGAGTTTGACGGTCTGGCAGTGCTAGTAATAGTACCTAAGTACCAAAGTAGGTGATGGTTCTGTAGCTTCTTGGACCGAGATACTATAGGTCGTTTGCAGGGATCTATGGCAGGACTTGAATCCAACCATTCCGAGGCAGCAATAGACTAAATCACTAAGTCACTGACGCTTTGGGGTAGAAATGAAGTTTGATAAAATGTGCTTAAACCCAAAGTAAAACTAAAAATGCTGCTTGCCTTCCACGTGTGGAGGCGTTGGGATTTACTTACCTGCGGAAACATTTTTGATCCTGTCAAAACCCCAAATTCAGGCTTAAGTGTGAAGGAGCAAAACTCCAGTTTTGACCTATGGTACAAGTAGTGTCCGTGTCAGAAATTAATTCCCTGTTTATTTTTATTCTCTCCTCCAAGCAAAAGGGAAGACCAATCTAAGTGAAATGGAGGAAAAGAGTATTACTTATAGAAGAAACAGGTGTAGCCTTGCTCACCTATCCATTTTTTCTTGGTCGTATTTCCAGCCACTAGAGAGAGAGAAAAGATGGTTCAGCCTGCGAGAGCTATCTGCATTTGCTGTTCCTTGTCAGCTCTGCGCTGCTCTAAAGATAGTCCGTGCTGTGCAGATACCTGTCCACTTTCCATCACCAGCCCACGTAATTTGGACGTGCTACCTCTGTGAGAGGGATAGGGCATTTATCTCCCTACTGATCTTGCCAATGTTGAATGGGTTATAAGCTCTATTTTCATCCATTTTCTGTGTCTCCATTATGTGGCTCTTGAGAACTTTTCCCATTATCTATTAATAACATTTCTATTGATTGACTGTTCATGTTCGAATGATGAATGCAGTGGTTTACACACAGTTCGAGTCCAGCTAATGCCACTTTCCCTTTGAAAAAAATTACATTTTGTGAGCTCATTAGTAATTTCACTTCAC
Organism: Eurystomus glaucurus suahelicus; assembly: GCA_032159205.1. Lineage (NCBI taxonomy): Eukaryota > Metazoa > Chordata > Aves > Coraciiformes > Coraciidae > Eurystomus > Eurystomus glaucurus. The sequence continues at coordinate 3,081 of JAVFHW010076989.1, forward strand.
ATTACAGGAAAATAGTTTTACCTTTTTTGCTCAACCCTCCGGTCCAATTTAAAAACCACCACCAAGCTCTACTCGTGACCGTAACCCAAAAGTATTTTCAGTCCGGTGCAAACGATGAACCTGGGGTTTGAGCAGCTGAGATGCAGACTGCTGGTGATCCTAGTCCAGAGCGGAGCTGAACTAAGCACGGCTCGTGATTCATCATATCTCCTTTGCACTGCAGTGGGCTGGGAGGTGCTGTCAGCTCCTGTCAGCATTTGCTGTTGGACATTAACTTCTTAAAGCTGCTGACTCCCTCCTGATTAGGCAGGTCTTTGGGCACCGTGCGTGTTGGAGCACAAGCCTCTTCTGAAGCACCCTTTGCTAACAGCCGCCTTCTAAAGAGGCATCATTCGGGTGCCAGGCAGCTCGGGAGCGCAGTACAGAAGATTGTCAGACAGTGTGCGTCTGCCTTGCGGTTTTAAATAGAAACATTTGTTGGGTGTTAAGGAAGATGTAAACCAAAGATAGTGGGTATCAGCTACAGCAATCACCAAGCAGATTCTTTTCCTTGCTAAAGGAAATCAAGTAAGCTAAGGACAGTCAATCTAGTGCTTTAGCAAGCACTGTATGATGTATGAAGCCAGCGGTACTGTTTCCAGCCTATCTTGTCAGACGTTCAATACGTTATTTCAATCCTGTGACAATTTCACTTGTGGGACTATATTTACATAATACATAACAACAAAATGTTTGCTAAAATGTAAAACCTTAGAGATCAACACCACTGTTAGCTAAGACATTGAGGAAAATCCCCAGCTGGTAAAAACTGGCACTAAATTGACACCATTAAAGTCACAAGCATAGAATCTGAGTCATTATATTTTAGAACATAATTTCCCGAGCTATCTAGAGCATTTTATATAGGTTGAGAAAGACTGATGGGCTGAGCAAAATCAATTAAATTTCCCTTTGAGGAAAGAACATCTTGAGAAATTATCATCACTTAATGTATAGCGTAAGAAGGTACATGAAACAAACATCATTATGTCCCTTCGGTTTTTCTCTCTGATTTCCCTCACCCTCACGTCTCAGTAAGATGACAGAACTGCGGGATAGGCAGAAGCCTTCTAGCCCAGGGAGGCCTCATTAAAACCACAGAGCGAGGATTAAGATGTAAATCCTGTAACCTGCCGCGTGTCAAGCATTTTTCTCTGTCTAAAGGGCAAATCTGCCACTCAAACTGGATTTGGCTTGGTCCTAAAGACTTTTTTTTAATTGCAGTTTCCATATATGCATACTAATTAATATCATATGCAGCTAAACTTCATGACCTCACCTAATGTTAATACTAAGATATTGTCAGCTAACTCAGTGCAAACTTATTTTGTCACTACTTCTATTTGCAAAGGGGGGTTAACATCTTCCACAACCTTAATATAAAAAACCCAACAATGTCTGTTTAGGCAATTAGGGTCTGCCTTCTCTATTTTTAATAAATATGTATTCAAACAAAATTGGTACTGACTTGTACTGCCTTCACCCGTCATTTTGCCCAGTTAATAATGAGAACTTTGGTGTCCTGTAGGTACAGACCTTTTGCACACAGCAAACTGCTGTGGCAGGAGAAGAGCAGACCACGTTCTCCCATCGCCCTTCCCGCACTGTCCTGGGCAGGAGAACCCCTGCTGGTTTGCACCTTTGGGAGGATGCTGCAAATGCTGCTGCCCGGGCGGTGCTCTGGCTCCAGGATGGTGCAGGGTGGAGGAGCCGGGCATCCCTGGCACCCGGCGCCAGGAACCTTTCCGGGACTTGCACAGCTTTCACCCAGGGCAGAAGGGATTTATTTGATTCTGAAGGGCTTTGCAGGAGGGAGAAGGGCTATCGAATTGGAGCAGCTGGAAATGCGACTCAAGGCCGGGTGCAAACAGCGGTTCACGCTCCGCCTGCTCCTGCCGTGCTGGCCCCAGCTCCCCTCGGCAGCTCTCCTTCCCTGCCCCATCCCTGGCCCCGCTGCAGGCCGACCTCGGGACTTTGCTGCCTGCACTCGGGCAGGAGACACCTGCAACTTCAGCACAAGGGAAATTCCGATAGAGGAATGTGGATTTGAAAATAATTTCTCCTGGTTATTTCATCCGACCACAGTATTTATGTTCTATCTGCCAGTGTGTGTCTTCTCCTCAGAGTCAGTGGGATTAGGGTTTTTTTTTCCCCTCTGAGTACTGGGCTTAAAAGAGCTGTAAGTGGAGGAGAGGTACTTGCAAAGGAAAATACAAGTAGAGTTCCTCCTGAACTCACAGGGGTGTGTTAAAGCGGCAACAGGAACTCGCTGGTGTGTTATTTTTGCACAGTTAAATAGATGCTGCTAAATAACTGCCGTCCTCCAAGGAACGAACCACGGAGCACATCTCGGTGCCAGGCTAAGCGAAGGGCCAGGGTTTTTAAGGTAATCCAAGCTGTTCTTTCAGACACAAAGCCTTAATTGCCTGGAATCTCTCAAAATTCACGAGTTTCATTTTATTAATTGATTCTTTGCTTTGTCCGTGAGGGCTTCTCTCTGCAACATCCAGAAGATACAGTTTCTTCTTTATATTGCGTTTACATTCGGCAGCCTTTTACATTAATCCACATAATTACCTTTTGTAGATTTGAAGTTGCTGTGTCTTTATTCTTCATAATTGGCGCATCTATTATGGAGAAGTGATATTTTCCTGCTATGTCCTTGTTAATTATAACTCTATCCTTCATTTACATAATAAACTTTTTGGGGCAATTTCTGCAGTAACATTTCACGCCTAATAGGAAGCAATTTGCTTTCCTTTATTAAGCATATTAAAACTCCATGCCCCAGACATCATTGACTGTAAACATTTGATTCTGCTCAAATTTAATGCACCAAGGCATTTTGCTCTGCCATATTAGGTTTATTTATGTGCTATGTTCTGGATTGTTAGCTGCTAATGAGACTTCGGCTCTTATTGCTCTAAGGCCTGAACACTAACCTCATTTTAATGAGTTCATTATTTGCTGCCTTCTGAATGGAAGACAACAAATTTTCCTTTTAATTAAAGGTCAAAACACCTCTGGCTAAGGAAAGCGTAGAGGTTATCAAATCCTCAGAGAAGGTAAAAGAATGACTTTTTCTGATTTTGCTGCCAAGCGTGGGCAGGCCAGGCTGAGGCAGAAGGTGTTTCTCTGGAGACAACAACTCCAAATCTAAGCTAAGTGATAACAACACTCGGACGTGGTACGAGTCTTCCCAAGACATTGTGAAAAAAAAAAACCCAACCAACCCCTGAAAGTCAGCCAAAGTAATTAAAGAGGCTTTACTCCTAACCCAAAGGTCTGCGTGGATCAATATCACTGCTAAAGCGTGAGCCCTTCTTTGCATGTGCAATGATTTCTAGGGTGCAGAGGACAGATGCCAGATTAATTGAGCCAACAAAAACTGATCTCATATTTCTTGTTGGGGAAAGTGAGGCAAAAGTGATCGATAGTGGGGGCTGTTTGTAGGGAGACAGAGGTACCTGCGGCCGTGCATTTGTGTGTGTGCAAATCCACGGGAAGGAGAAGGGGGTTGCTGAGCCCTTTCTTTGAAAATACAGAGTGGAAACTTCCATCAAAGCCAAAAAGGATTAATTACAGGAGTTAATACACAGATCCTTGTCCTTTGTCTAGCATTTTATACCTGGCCACCATCTTAAAGGCAAACTAACAAGCCTTGGTTCACGTGTTTCCCATTCGAGAAGGTGCTCATGTGGCAGGTCATCATGTTAGAGACAGGAGGGTATTTGGAAAAGAAGGAACCAGTGCCTGTGAGAACAGCTGGTGAAAACTTCAGATCTGGGTTGGGAAGAAAATCCCCCCAGTTTGTGAAACAGACATTGTTTGGCATCAAAACTGCAATTGTCAAAATGTCTTTCCCTATAAAAGCCCTCAACGCTATTTCTACAAACCTGAACCAAAGTTCTGACTTCTGCAGGTGTTTCAGGCACCATCCCAGAAGTTGTTGAACATCTCTGATGGCACTGGGAGAAGTGTAGGAGGGACCCGAGATTTGCAGAACTCAGCACTCCCCAAATGCGGAGCAGGAAGCCCAGTGTTTCATTCGGGCTTCTGGTCATACATGTAGCCTTCCAGAGACAATATTATGAACATGAATTTTGGGAACCAGCAAGAACTCAAGACCTTGGAGGATCCTGTCTCTGTGGCAGGGATCCCTGTGGTCATGGTGCCCAGGATCCTCAGCTTATGGGGCACTCACTGGGCAGAGCTGCCCAAGGAAACATCATCCCATGTTACTCCATAGCCTGTCCATGAGGAGGACTGCAGATGTGGAGGGCAGATGAGGAAGGACATTGTTCTTCACACAGCTTGGAAGGAGATCAAGGGAAGGAGACCAAGTCCGATTTTTCTCCTTTTCAAGTTGTTCTATAAATTGCTGTCATCATGAATTATTTTATTTCCACACACTCATTCTAGGAAGTGCTTCTGGCACGGGAGGATGTGCCAGTGTCTGGCATCCCAGGGCTACATGGCCAAGGTTACGTTGCCCCATCACCATTCTGAGGGATGTGACAGAGAATCTTGTCAAAAACGGGCTAACTTGCCATTACTCAAAGTCATCCTTCATTTGGGAGTGGAGCCGAGTGCTGGGCAGTGATTCCGCTGCTGCAGGTTTCTTCTTTCTGTTGTGTGTGTGCATAAACTATATATATGCTCACTATATACACATTGCTGTTTATTTGTCTGTACTGCAGGTATAAAATGTGCAAATATTTAAATGTAGCTATTCTTTACAGTAAATCTCTCTGTATGTGATGTTTATATAGACTGCTTAGGAAACAGGATTTTTGCCTGGGATGGGCTGCCCAGAGACGTTGGGGAATCTCTGTCCTTTGAGATACGATGCAATTCACCTCTTTGAGCTGGGGCTTCGATCCCCTCCAGAAACCCCTTCCAGCCAAAATGATTTGAAGATTTGATGAAAGTTTTCCCTGTATTTTCCACTTCAAGACAGATTTCTCAGGCTTCTGTGGTATGTGTTTGTTATTAATACCAAGAAGTCTTTTAATGCGTGTCTTCATTTTTGTTCCTAACATCTGCCCTTAAGGCCTTTGCAGATTTACAGCCCTGAGGTTCATTCCTGAGCTGTTCTGTGCGGCAATTTGCTGGTGGTCTGTGGGAAGCTGGAGGACTACAAAGTAGTAGTTTTGCTCTTGAGTTCCAGCTGAAAATTTGTAGAGAAAAAAAGCAAAGAATACTTTCAGCGATGTTTCTTTCCACTGCGAGCAGCTGCTGTCAGGATGTGATTTTTGATTGCTTCTTCCTGCTCTCGCTCCCTCCCTGAAATCTATTCTAGGAAAAAAATCTGGTAATGCCTGATGTGGTCCTGGCAATCTTCAAATCCAATGCAATCGCCCTAGAAATACCGTGAAGTGGTAATACCCACCGTAACCATCACAAGGGTGTTGTGAAACAGCTAGTCACTGGTTTTCTGATGGGAAAGCTGAGGTTCAAAAGAAAAAACAAAGCGATGTTTACTTGACATCACTGACAGGGTCACTACAAAACCAGGACTCCTTAATTTCAGCTTTCGGTTTGGAGCACAGATTTCTGCCATAAGGGGGACGATCACATCGGCTGTGTCTGCACTTCTTTAAAACACAGCTCAGGGAGGAATTTATAGACCCAGTGAAGCTGAGTCATTGGTTTCTGCGTGGTGAGGATTTCAGCCCGCTTCACATGCTCATAAGAGAATTTTCGTAGAAGATTCTTTCCTATTGTAGTGTAGGAATGATAAAGAATTCACATTATTGACTTCCTGGCTAGATTCTTTCAGGGGTTAAAGTTAGTCAGATCCTTAATGGGGTTTTGAAATCACTCGTGCTAGTTACCGTATGCCAAAGCGGATTTGAAGAGCTGCTGACTGGGCCCCGGATCCATGGGCAACCATCAGCCCTCTCAGGCTCGCCTTCCCTCCTCTGCCCATTTTCACCCGGTGCATTGTGCAACGGTGCCATTGCCAGAGGCGAGCAGGGCTTTGGCCATTGCCCTGCCTGCCGGGGTACGGGACTTCACTTCGTGTTGGATTTCTCTCTGCGAAGTCCTATGCTAATCTAGAGTGCCATATAAATAATGAATAGGAAGGTCTCTGACGGTGCTGAATGCAGCCGGCTCTGTCTGCAGATCTATTTTTTATTATAGAGCTATTACTTGAGTCTGTTCAGCATTTCCCTGGAGTAGCTGTCTTAGTGTGAGGTCTGAGAGGATATGTGGGTTTATTTGAAGCAAGGAAAAAAAAAAGTCCTGCTTTGCACTCATGTAATGTGTTTATTGCAAACAGAAGAATTTATTTTTCTTTTATGAGTGGAATACACTGTTTACCAGATCTACTTCTGCGGCTATTTTGTAATTCCGTCCTGAAGTCAGAAAACCGTCAGGAGTCTAATTGCATTTAATTGTGACCAGAGGAATGCATCTGTTCCAGGAAAGGTTCAGCCAGTTTGGGCTGAGTGGGGTGCCTGGGGTGATACTGCACCACACTGACGAGCTACCCACGACCACCCCGCTACTAACATCACCTGAGAACGCAGAGGTGGCTTTTGGTTACGTATGAGAGGAGAGGTGATGCTGTGACAGCGACATAGATACACCTTGGCCAACCGCACACACGTGGCTGCACGTGTATAAACAGCCGTGCCGACCATTCAGCCTCTCTTACTGGAAGAGGGAATTCATAGCCAACTGTCTTGTACTTGTTAGAAGATTAGCAACAAAATGCTCAAACAGAGAGCAAGGGGAGAGTCTTAACAGGGCAAAAAGTATGAAGTAGGAATTAATAAAAAGCAGGGTTTATTTGAACTGACTAGATGCAATTGCTTCCACTTCTCCAGCAGCATCTGGCTGGGGAAGACCAAAGCCTGGAGAGCTGCTGCCAGCCCTTGGAGCAGGGTAGGGCTGCAGCGGTTACCTGCTAGCAGTGATTGCTGTCCTGTGCCGGCATTACCTGCTGAAAAGATTTACAGCCTAGCTGGGAAATCGCCGAGGGTCTCTAATATATAACACTAGTGTTATTCTGAAGGGGGTTTGAGGAGCACTAATGAAATCGGCTGACAAATCCTGCAAGGGGAGAAGCCAGCACACAGAAGGGGTGGTGATTCCCTGTGGCTGGGGGTGACACCCTGCTGGCACTAGCCCCGCTGCTGCCCGAGGTCCCTCCCCGCAGGGTGCCCGCAGCCAGGGACAGGAGCTGGTAGCACTTTCTGCAGGGCAGTGAAGGAGCTTAGAGCTTGTTTCTTATCAGTTCTGATTTTTCAAAAGCTTAAGCATTTTCAGCAAAAAGAAACCCTTGAAGAAAGGCTGTTCAGGCTTGGGAGTCAGGAGAGGGTAATCTGCCAGCTGCAGATGAAGAATTTCTGGTGTGGTTTTTAAAACAAACAACACGATCAGGAACGCTCAGTCTAATTTAAATAGCTCTCCTGTCTTCTCCCAGGCCACCTGCCCAACAAATGAAAACTGTGGGAAGTATTTTGCTCTCTGAAATGACAAGCCAGGTACAGAGTCCTTGCAAGAGCATGGACCCTTCTTCCTTGTTTGTAATGTGACAGCATCAACATTAGCAGGGTCATAAGTAACTCTTTATCATTTGAGCCAGAATTCAATGGCTGTAATAATAGCTCAGCTTTCTGGGGAGGAACTGAAGGATCTACGTGATGTCCATCAGCCTTTCCTCTTCCTGTTGTTGCAGAACATGCTGGAAAATAGGCTGAAATGCGAGATTTCCCCACTCTTAATGTGTTCAGCTGCGATGGTTTGGTTGCCTGCAAGCAGAGTCAGTTAAGGGCAGCCCTTCGTTAAGACGTGCTCATCTGAAACTTTCTCTGCTGGTTCCTTCTCCCCCTGGACCTAAGGATCTGTTTCTCTTGTGTCTGGATCTACCCCTGAACTGGGGTCACACACTCGCACCTCAGACTGTGAGTTCATAGCAGACCTCAGCGGCAGGATGCTGCCCCGTGGCTAAGCTGGCTTCTCCTGTACCCAGTGCAGGCTTGGAATGACAGGTTGGAGAAGGAGCTGGTCTCTGCCTCCCCAGCATCGAGGCAGCCAGCCCTGCTGCATGGTGTGCCGTGATGCCCCTGCCAAGATGAACGTCCCAGCCCTTCACAGAAGTGAGGCAGTCTCTCTTTGCAGCTGGATAATTCTGCTGGCTGCTGCCTGGGGGGCACCCAATACAGCCTTACTCTGTTTTCTGCTGTTTTCTGCTCCCATCAGAGGCTGTGTAGTCTCTAGAGAGCAAAAGCCCTAGCTCCCGTGCTCCCTACAGCTGAGGTTCTGCTTGGCCAGTCCAAGGAGAAAAGAGATGCTTCTTATGTCTTGCGTGGACCTTATCTACGTCTGCCCGAAGCAGGGGGGGTTTGTCTGTCTGTAATTCTGCTGGAATGCTAGCATGAGAGAGGTCAGAAAGGCAGAGGCAGAACCAGCACCTAGTCCTGATCTGGAGGCTTTAAAGGGACAACGTCAAGATTTAAAATAGACTGAATAACAAAGGAAGGTTTAGCAATTGTGGTCCTGTTGCAGCAAACTCTGTTGGTGTCAGTCACGGTGCTGCAGGTCCCTAACAGTAAAACACAGAGTCTGGTATTTACAATTCTCCTCAAGAAATGTTTGGGCTATGCCAAAAAGAGATCAAAGCCTCCCCTTCTTTGCCATAATGCAAATATCTAGCGAAGGACAAGTAACATTGACAGCTGCATTTTCTTTTAGTTGGGTATGCTGCCTTTCTTTCTTTTTTTTTTTGGTTGTTCAGAATTGCTTCTTTAAGCAAAAAAACCCCAACAAAACCAACAACAAAAAAACCCCCAACCTGTCCTAGGTGGGCACTCGGTTGTTATAAAGTACGTAAGGGCTGGACTAATGGAGGCTACCTTATTTATCTTCTTTAATTTATGGATTTGGATGTACTAAGGTTTAATCAGAGTGGGTTTTGGCTCCTTTACTGCCCTTGGAAAGCATTTACTTGGGTAGCCTTGTCATAAAAATAAAAATTCCTTAAAATTCTCATCATCTCAGCATTCATCTCCAAATTCTGAACTCCTACCAGCAATCTCAAAATTCTACTTTAAATTTACTGCTTAAAAACTATGATGTATATGCTTTGTGGTGGAATTAAGCTTCTTTTTTAAAAAAATGCACTTTCAATCATAAAGGAGAGATTGGAGCAGAGGTGATATATTCACAATTCAGCTCTGTCCTTCAGTTTTCAGGATGGGCGTGTTGGTGTGATGATGGATATAACCAGTGGCTTTAAGAGGGGGCCTCCATATGTTTAAATGAAGGGCTTCTAAAGCTTTCGCACTGGGAGGGGGAACGAGGAAACCACAGCAGTTCCCAATTCCTCTGTCCCTGTTCCTGCTGTCAGTGGTGAAGGATGGGAATGTCCAAAACAGCCAAATGCAGAAGGACAGAGCAGAAACATGGCTCTTCTTGGTGCTTTTTCATCTGTGAAGAGATATATTTTTAAACTCACATGCTCAGTGTGCAGACTGACTTCTGTTATCGTTGTCTTTCTTATTGTGTGTGTACTGGGAAACTCAAATTGTTCCTATGCACCTTTTGCATCACTTCTAGCACCTACACACCAGTCGTGCCTCTGGTCTATTGCTCTTCTCCCCTTTGCAAGTCTGTCCATTGCCCGCGCTGTAAAAATCAGAAAGCAGGGAGTCCAGTTTAACGGGATACCAAGGAGCACCACAGAATCATTGAATTGTTTAGGTTGGAAAAGACCCTTAAGGTCATCGAGTCCAACCATTAACCCAACACTACTCAGTCCATAACCAAACCGTGTCCCTCAGCACCACATCTACATGTCTTTTAAATACCTCTGAGGATGGGGGCTCCACCACTTCCCTGGGCAGCACAGAGCAACTGCTGGGGCAGGCACAGCTCTTCTGCCTTCTGCCAGCAGCTACAAAAACCCAAGTTCCTGTGGACTCCGTAAACACCGATGGTTGTACTGAGGTGCTCCCAGAAGCTTTGGAGACAGGTGGGAGCAAGCAGGCAAGCAGCAGTTGTTGTACTGGAACAGGTTGCCCAGAGAGGTTGTGGATGCCCCATTCCTGGAAGTGGTCAAGGCCAGACTGGACGGGGCTCTGAGCAACCTGATTTGGTTGAAAACACCCTTACTCATTGCAGAGGACTAGATGACCTTTAAGGGTCTCTTCCAACCCAAACCGTTCTGTGTGTCTACGAGTCCTTTCCCAGTCTAGCCTTGCCCATCTGTTTCAGGGTGCTGGATGTGGGGAAGAGAAAGGTAGGTCCTGAACAGGCAGAAAAAGCCACACTTGCACTGTGAGTGAGAGGACACCTTGCAGCTTAGTCGTAAACCCATCTTCTGCTGGTCTTTTGGGGCAAAGTAGGGAACGCCTGAGGATTGAAAAGGGCCTCCAAATTATTGTGGAATATTTACCAATCGCGTTAAAAGCAACACACCTGTA
>JAVFHW010076990.1:0-10736 GCA_032159205.1 Eurystomus glaucurus suahelicus
GTGACACCCATCTACAAGAAGAGCAGGAAGGAGGATCTGGGCCTGCCAGCCTGACCTCAGTACCAGGGAAGATTATGGAGAGGTTCATCTTGAGGGTGATCACGCGGCAAGTGCAGGACAACAGGGAGATAAGGCCCAGACAACATAGGTTCATGAAGAGCAAGTCCTGTTTAACCAACCCGATCTCCTTCTACAATCAGGTGACCTGCCTGGTGGATAAGGTAAAAGCGGTGGATGTTGTCTACGTGGACTTCAGTAAGGCGTTTGACACCGTTTCCCACAGCATTTTGCTGGAGAAGCTGGCGGCTCAAGGCTTAGACAGGTGAACTCTTTGCTGGGTTAGAAACTGGCTGGATGGCCGAGACCAGAGTGGTGGTAAATGGAGTTAAATCCAGTTGGCAGCCAGTCACAAGCGGGGTCCCCCAGGGCTCACTTTTGGGAGCAGTCTTGTTTAATATCTTTATCGATGACCTGGACGAGGGGATTGAATGCACCCTCAGTCAATTTGCAGATGACACAAAATTAAGTGGGAATGTCGATCTGCTTGAGGGTAGGAAGGCTGTGCAAGGGGACAGGCTGGAGTGATGTGATGGGCTGAGGCTGACTGGATGATGTTTAACAAGGCCAAGTGCCAGGTCCTGCACTTCGGTCACAACAACCCCTAGCAACTCTACAGGCTTGGGGAGGAGTGGCTTGAAAGCTGCCTGGTAGAAAAGGACCTGGGGGTGCTGGTCAACAGCTGGCTGAACATGAGCCAGCAGCGTGCCCAGGTGGCCAAGAAGGCCAACAGCATCCTGGCCTGTATCAGAAATGATGTGACCAGCAGGAGTAGGGAGGTGATTGTGCCCCTGTACTCAGGCCTCGTGAGACCGTATCTTGAATACTGTGTCCAGTTCTGGGCATGACAGTACAAGAAGGACATTGAGGTGCTGGAGCAGGTCCAGAGAAGGGCAACAAAGCTGGTGAGGGGTCTGGAAAGCATGCCTTATGAAGAGCAACTGAGGGAACTGGGGCTGGTTAGTCTGAAGAAAAGGAGACTGAGAGGAGACTTTATTGCTCTCTACAACTACCTAAAAGGAGGTTGTAGCGAGGCTGGTGTTGGTCTCTTCTCTCACATTACTAATGATAGAACGAGAGGAAATGGCCTCAAGTTGCGTCAGGAGAGGTTTAGATTAGATATTGGGAAAAAATTCATTACTGAGAGAGTGGTTAGGCACTGGAACAGACTGCCCAGGGAGGTGGTGGAGTCACCATCCCTGGAGGTGTTTAAAAAGCGAGCAGATGTAGCACTTGAGGCTATGGTCTAGCAGCTAGAGAGATGTTAGGATGAAGGTTGGACTTGATGATCCTGGTGGTCCTTTCCAACCATAATGATTCTATGACCTAAATATTCTACCCTTCACTAATGGAAAAAACAAGAAAATCTCATGTTAACTAACAACTCATCTAATCTTTCACAAATTTTATACACACATCCAAAGAAATCATTAATACAGCTCATGCTGCTATCAGTGAGTCCCTCTGAATAACACACAGGCACTAATAATGGATATCACTAACATTTCAGTCCAGCTCTCCATGGCTAAAGACACACTTCATTAAACCAAATGAAAAGAAGGAGTATCAGCTGGAAAACAATGGCTTTTGAATTCCTGCTTTTATTCAAACTAAATTGGCATTTTGCCACAGATTTTAGCAAAGGGTGAAATCACAAGTACTTCTGGAGAGTGCCAGGGAAGGCAGAATTTCCCACTGTGCCTACATGAAGCACATTTTTGCAGAACAGGGCATCAGTAGCAGCTGTAACTGCAACACCCCGAGATGAACCTCTGCTCCTGCTTTCTAGCCATGATAGAGTCCACGGGAAAACTGAGTGAACTGACTAGTAAAACAAGACCTGAGCTAAGTGAAGAGTCGGGGGTTTGTTTTTTTTATTGTTGTCATTTTTACAGGGGATTTCAAGCTCCATGGTAGCTTCATGGTTTCTCTTCACTCATAACTGTTGCAATAACAGGTCTTCATAACTAATTCAAGTCATACACTGGGATTCGTACATGTACTTCAACAGACAAAGGGTTATGCCTACCGCTGGGTCATCTTAGGTAGACAAGCCAATGGGTTGTCTGTACCCAAGTTACTCCTCCTGTCACATGCTGGTTATCACAACTTCTAATACATTCGTCACACTTCAAAAAACATGATGCATTCAAGCTGTAGTGCAAAAAGGCTAAAAGAATCCGGGGAATTTTAGAAACTACACGTTTTGAATATAGAATAAAACGAGGCATTGTTCATTCAGCATACTGCCTAATGCAAACATCATCAGGGAAAAAGCATTTTTCTTCAAATATATAAAAAATGTTTATTACTCAATCTACTAAACAGCTCATTTTAATTAAAAAAAAAATCTTTTAGCCATAAAGTGAAAAAAATGAAGAAACCATTGGCTTTAGAAGGTAAACCAGCAACATTCTATTTACTTTGCATAACGTATACAATTCACATTTAAGCTAAAAAGCAGAAAGCTTTGCATATACTGTTTTTAAAAAGTATTCTATGCAACTAAAAAGGGAAGGCTGGTTTCATTTCCAGGCATTGCCTATTACTAGCTTGAGAGCTAAATACCTATTGTGGAATTCTAGCATCTATGTGACTCAACTGTTAAAAGGACTGCAACACCATTCAATAATTTGATTGTACAGAGAGCTGCTCGATAATGAATGGTTCTGAAAATATGGAACTCATTTAGCCAGGAACTGATAGCTTCTCAAAATCTCACCAATTATTTATGAGGGAAGTGTTAAGTTTTGAGAGCTTTTGAGAAATCTAACGTCTCGACTTCTAAAGCCTGAGTCATCCAGTAATTAGCTTATGATTCTGATGCTAAGTTGTCTTAGCAGAGACGCAAGAAGGATAGTGCTTGGTTTTAATTATCATATGGTATCACAAAAGAAAAAGAAAATAATTAAAATGTATCAAAGTTATTCAACAGGCAGTCAAGCAAAATAGACAGAGAGTCTCTGATAGGAAAGTTTTCTTGTATGGTGAATCACTGCAAGCAGATCACTTTTACAGACCACGGATTGCACGTATAACATGGACTCTAGTGTGTTTTGATGTATTCATCAGAAGCTTTGGAGGGTGAACTGTAGCCTATACCCTGTGCCAGGCCAATATGATAACCTTTGCATCAGTGATTTGAAACACATTTCAATAATTTTACGCTTTTATAAAAACCAAACTCACTCAAAAAAAAAAAAGAAAGAAAAGAAAACCACACAGAAAAACGATTAAAGTCAATTTGAAATTTGATAGTTCTGCTGGTTATCAAAGTATGTGTTGGTAAAGTCTGGTAGATGAACTTCCCTGAAGTGATATGTCTATAACATGCCATGGAGGCTGTTCCTGACCCTTTCATATACAAATTTTTATAAAGAATCACAGCATGACATGCTTCCTGCTAGATCCTGCACAGAAGCAAATGTCTAAAGTTGCTGCTGCTCTTGCTGCAACCTCATGCAAAAATGGAATTTGGCAGCTGCAACCCTGGGAAGCCAGTTAGTTTCCCTCTACATCAGGCACTGTGCCAGCCTGAGGCAGGAATCGTGCTCCCAGGTAAGGGCTGTGGGTATGTGCAATCATGGAGTTGGAAAAATTGAGATTAAGGGTATAAGCTCCTAGGCTACACATGGGAAGGTGTGTAGTATGAGAGTGAAGGACGTAGAGAGTACAAAGGAAGGGTTTACCTCAAGTTGGAGCAGAAAGATCATATAGTAGGATGAGGAAGATAAAGAACATGAAGTTACACAAGCACAGTGGGAGAATGAAAGTTAGAGAAAGTAGAGGAGACATAACTCATTTCAAATGTCAGATGATGTACACACAACCTGTGAAGCTGAAGCTGCTGCTGACATTAACAGTAATTCCTGAGCAAGTTATGGCAGGGATCTGCTCCTGTACAGTTATACATAAGCTTCACAACAAATTCAGCTTCTGCTAGCTTCTCCCTTGGCTCCACTGTCTCCAGCAGAGGTGCTCATTCTGTACAACCAAGACTCCCTAAATATAAATCACTTTATGGCACATAAGGAGGGAGAACCCAGCTTTAAGACAGAGGCAAGGATACAACACCTAGCTTCTAAGATGAGCAAGGACAGGGAACAAGTAGTAAGGACCATTAGAATCCCTAAGCAAGCAACAGTAGAGGTTCTCATTCCACACCTCCATTAACTTCTGTTATGTAATAGGAAATGCCTCCTCCTAACTTCTCTGGTAAGCAATCTGTGACCTAAAAACAAAGGAAGATAATTCACTGAAGCATGGCAGTGTGCAATTGAGCAAACAGAGTGATTCCAGAGCAAAGTGTCTAGACAGAAAAACTCATCCTGTTCCCAGCTTTTCACCCTGTCTCAGCATAAGGAAAGAGTTACCTGACGAGACAAGAAGTACTACAGTAACAAGAAAGGAGAGAGCAGGGACCAACACTACTAAACCCAGGGTGAACATGAACCATTTACCTTACACTTCCAGCAATGCAGGAAACGCCCTACCAAAGTCTCCCTACTTGAATTTTGCATTTGATTACATAAAATTTTGCCCGATGCCCATTCTCTTCAGTGATTCAGTTTTTGGGCTGTCATCATCATGCTGATGCTTTCACCCCATTTTTTTTCCCTGAAGAGAAAACAAGTTGTTGTCAGCTGTAGTTTCAGACATTTCTGAGTGAGGACTCTGCATCTTGTGTTTGTGTGCTTGGCATCTCAAATACTGTGTACAGCCATATGAAAGCTTTTGTCAAGTCTGTCACCACAGCTGTTTTCCAGTCCATCTCATTGAGACACTCCGCAAAAACTGATATGCATAAAATAAAATGTAATACATTGTACTAAAACAGAAAAATACAGCTTCACTAGTCCTCAGTTTATTTCCTAGAAAAGTCAAATGCTTTGGGAAATTTGTCAAATTTCTTTTCTTTATTTCTTTTCTGTCCAAGCAAAATAAAAACACAGATGATCCTATTTGCTTTTCACAACCAGTGCAACTCTCACAAGTGATATTATTTAGGTTTCATACATACACTAAACCAAAAGCTGTCAGCAAACTCAGTTATACTAAGAAGAGGTTTACACTGGAAGTACACTTTAACCTGTGACAGACTACTTCAGAGACAAGGTTTTAAGAAAGGCTTCTAAAACAAGCACCAAACAAGGATTTTGTCAATGACTTTACTACACAGTACTTTGTTACTCAAAAACCCTTCTTCCTTCCCCTGAGATCCTTTGACAGCAAGCAGATGATTTCATTCACTGTGACTTGCAAAGAAACTCAACGAGGGCAGCATTCCAGATTGCCTTCCGGACGCAACATGACATCCCCATCACCCCCAGTAGAAACACACGCCAAGGTTGAAATTCCTACTGGAACATGTGCTCTCTCTTCACTTGGAAAAACCTCACAAGCCAAAGAGCCACAGCTGCTGTGTGATACCACATGCCAAAACAGAGAGAAAGTCTTTTGACATCATTCAACCTCAAACAGAAGAAACTCTTTATATAACCATGAGCAGCAGTTGTGAGTAGCTGAATTTCTTAAAATGACAGTTACATGAACAGGTCTTGAACAGCCCCAAACTCCTTCTCTTCTCTTCTTCCTCTGTTAATGCTGTCATTATACAAGTATCAGCAATACCCACTCCCACACCCTCAATACTGGCTACATGAAGAAAAAACCACAGCACTGTCATCTTCCTCTTAGTATCTACAGGCAAAGTAACAGCATAAAATATTTTATTCTGAAACAAAAGTATGTGGTCTCATCTTGAGCTAGCCTGGACAGTGCTAAAGGAACAGAATTTACTGCCTGCTCCCCTTTGGAGACTTACAATACAAGCAGATTGGTGGAATGCCCTGTTTTTCCCAAGGATCAAATGAGATGAAAAGGTTACCTTACAGAGTAAGGATCAGCAAATTTCAAAGCACTACAAACACAAAGTGGATTAGAACACAACCCTATAAAAAGGAGGTCTGGGTTTTAATCTCTGATCTGACAATTCCTAGCTACCTATCCTTGAACAACGCACTTAAAACACAAAAGCTACGGTCTGTAAAACAAGGGATAATGCTATCTCATGGGACTGTTTTGAAGTTTAATTAATTACTGCTCACAAAGGACCTCAACTTCCTCAGCTGTAAGGCGCTATTTTAAGCATTAGTATCACCCATAATGTAATTTAGGGCCCTCAGCAGTCAGTCCTAGCAAATAAAGCCAGACTGTTTTATGTATGTAAAACCTGTGGTGCCACTGCATACAAACATAAATAACTTGCACAATCTTTTGTAGATTAAACCTCAGGCACTGTGACAAAGGAACTTATTTGACTTTCCCACACAGGTAAAGTCTCCTTATCTAAACACTTCACTAAAACTAACAGGAATATTCTTGTATTAAACACTGGACAAAATCTTAAGAGCTTTAAATACTCCTGGCAAAGCCCTTGCCTAAAAAATAGAGTTGGTAAAGATCTGTAAATACAAGTAGAGGACTCAAAATGTTTTTGCCTCTAGAAGAAAGGGGCTAATAGCTCTACTAGAACAGGAAAGTCAGCTCTGTGCAGAAGGTAGAAGTGGCTGTAGAACAAACTCTTTTCCTTTGGCAATGCCATCTTTCCCCTCCAAAAAAAGGCTTTTGGGGATAGATGGGAAAGAGGTGGGGCTACTCCCCACCTCTGATCAACTTTTGGGACTATATTTCCATGTGAAATTGATACAGCCCTTACTCTGATTTCACAACATAATGGCTTTATTCCCAGCTACTGTAATTACGTCATCTGACAATCTCATCTAGATACTCCCTTCTAGATTATTCCAGTATGGATATTCAAGGTATCAAGGCAACCCCTTCAAGGAGAAACCTTGCTCCACTTTGAGGCAGGACTGCACCAGAATATGATCATCATTCAATCCAGACATCCAGGATTCCCACTAGACCTCTGCAGTACAGACTGGATTGCTTCCTCATTCAACTCTCTATGTAACTTGAACATGATCCCGCTCTGGCATGGGTAGTTGGACTCGATGATCTTTTGAGGGCCCTTCCAACCCCTAACATTCTGTGATTCTGTGATCTCAAGTATTGTTTCTCCACAGCCCAAAATGTGGGGCCAGCAAAAGGAATCCTGCTCAAAGTCATTTTAAAGTGAATCCCTCACATGATTCACGTACTGCTCTGCTTATTGTCACAGATGAGTATGATGTAATATGGATTAGAAAATTAATTTTCACTCCAAATGCACTGCAGCTGAAGACCTCAGTATCAAATGCTCTATTTAATAAGTTCTCCCAGTTTTGACAGTGTCGCTCAAGTTTCAGAAAACCAACAGAGAATGTTAAGACTTCAAAAAAGCAACTGATCTTACTATTCAGTATTATATTTCAGGGGAAAAAAGTGAACAACTTTCAGTTCAGCTTTTTCATTATGAGCATAGCCTGCCTTTAACACAAAAATACAGCTAAAAATGCTAGCTGTGATCATCAGCAATTCATTCTTTTCCATGTGCATTTATAGTTAAATGCCACACCCTATCAATATGCAAGCAACTGCTTTCCCCCTTCAAATCTCAGATACAAAAAAAAATGAAAGACTAGTTAATTTCAGAATTGCTTTTAAGAAACCAGTGAGAACCATCAAAACTGATGAGGATTCTTACTGATTTTACTCTGCTTGTGCACAGGAATATGATGATCATCATACACCGAGAGTAAGCTTCTTGCTGAGAGCAAGGCTTTTGAACTGTCCTTGGCAGAGGAGCAAGAGAAGATCCTGTCTCTGCAGCTTGCTGTGGATACTGGCATGGAAAGGACATACACACATGTACCATACTCTCCTAGTAATCAGGAGGCTGTATGAATATCGGCACATCACCTCTAACTTGGGTTTACTTCAGTCATTTATAATGTAGTCATGAATAACCAAGAATGAGGTTGCACTGTGAGACAAGAAGGCTCGCGCAAATTTAATGCTAATATGAGAAAACAAAGGCAAAATTCATTAGCTAATGAACAGCATCCTGGGCACAGCTAAGAGGTCAACAGAGGCAATTATCCCCTACTTGGCACTTATTAGACCACATTTGGCTTAGCATCCAGTTTTGGGATCCCTAATACAAGGAAGGCTTAGACACACTGCCACAAGTCCAGAGACCACAAGACCACCAGGTACTACAGCACTTACCCTGTGGGAAGAAACGGTAGGACCAGTGTTTCTTTGCCCTGGAGAAAGGATGGCTTTAGGGGACACCTAAAGTTAGCTGCTCCACTAGTACCTATGATGATGTTATCAAGGAGATGGACCAGGCTCTTCACAGGAGTGTAAGGTGGGAGGAGGACAGACAGTAAGCACATATGGAAAGATGACAGCCTTCCCTTTTCTGTTCCCAGTTCAGTTGTGGCTCCCTAAATTGGAGGGAGGCAGGGCAGGCCACAGAAGGGTGAGGAAGATGGGATAGAAATGAAGGGGCTGTGTAGTCTGAACAGTCCACTCAAAGTCGCTTGTGCCTCAGAGAAAGGCTTCAGCAGATCCACCACAATGAACTGATAGGTGCCTGGAGGCTAGGAGGATAGAGTGAAAAGCAAGCTGCCTTCAGTGGCAGCAAAGTGTGTGAGAAAGAACATTTGTGCTGTCTTCCATTTAAGAAAGCTGTATATAATAAAAAGAAGGTATGAATTTTTGAGGCTTAAAAAATAAATTTAATCTGCAAAGGTCAATAAGCAATGCATGATTACAAACTATATAAAGGCCAACAGAGACTACTGTGTCATCGCTGAAAGTTGGTTGTTGTTCTGTAACCTTTAGAATGACTTTCTGTTCAACAGTGAGTAATCATGACCTTTCTCATCAAAAAAGTGCTACCGAATTCTTAATCCATTATGAAGAACATGACTGAGAGATCTCATCTTCCTTGTTACAATATTTATGCAGGCCATGGGCAAGTGAACAGTTTCAGATGGTATCTTCTTGTGTGAGGATAAAGACCAAATGGACTTTTGTGGATACTGTCATTAGGGAACAAATCTGTGTTATTAGGTACCTTCAGTTTAGTTTTCAGTTAAGGTTTTTATCTGTTTGGAGATTAAAAAAAGACAAATACAGCCTTTTTCAGCTATTACAAATACCTACTATTACCCTTTGTTAAATACACAAACCACAAAGTGTTAATTTATGTGGTAAGATAATGTTGAACAAAATTCAGAAACAATTATACATCACTTCAAAATCAGAATTTTTTTTAGCATGCTTGATGATCGTGAAAGCAACTGCTTGAACTAAAACAGTAACAGAAAGAAAAAAATTATTCTGTGTAAACCTTGGTCAACAGTACATGTGGTAACTGTAAAATTGAAGGATTACAAATCACCTTAACTGCAGAGTTAGCTTTACAGAAAAAAAATGAGAGTTTGGAACATGACTTTAACAACTGAAATCTCTCTCCCGTACCTCAGGAGCCTAGAGAGCTGTGTGTCCAAGCAAAGTTATCTGTCTCACGCTCTCTAATCAATGCAAAATGTGAGACGCCTCCGGAGGACAAGTCATACCATCCCAGGATATTTGTCTAGGACAAGACAGATGAATCATTCCTCCAAAGGTGCCTTATTCTCTCCTGCGACTTTAGAAGGAGCCAAAATAATAGCTTTAGGCAGCCAAAGCTAGGCGAGATAAATCCAACCTGTAGAGATAGACAAAATGTCTCCTAATACTGTATCTACACTTCTCCATGCATGTAAAAGTTGTCATTTATACGCCATTTCTTCTGCAAGGCAATTTAATGATTTCTGCTTAACTCATCCACCATCTAACCTCTAATTTTACATCTTCTCCTGCAAACATTTTCTCTCCAGTTTCTTCTTCACAGCTCCTGTTGCTTTAGGGTTGCATTGAGTTCTAAGATTGTAGAAATCTCAGTTTAGACTACACTACTTTAACTGAAAGGAATTTTTAAAACATCTAGAAACATCCACTGCATTGTAAGCTTGCTTTATGCAAAAAAAATTTCTGAACTTTCTTTTCTTATAAAAAAAAAAAAATGTTGTGAAGTTCTTCTGTATGCATATTGATTAGTTTATTCTATCAAAAATTCACCTCATTCCCCCAGTGTGATAAATTATGAAATAATTAGAAATTATTAAAACTGCATTTTACCGGAAGGCCAATACATGATAAAATAGAATAAATGAAGCAATGTGTACTTGAGAATATTACTCATTACAAGAAGCTTAGTATCAGTCACAGCTCTTTTCTAAAGACTCAGTATGAAAA
The DNA here is from genome assembly GCA_032159205.1 of Eurystomus glaucurus suahelicus. NCBI lineage: Eukaryota > Metazoa > Chordata > Aves > Coraciiformes > Coraciidae > Eurystomus > Eurystomus glaucurus. The sequence continues at coordinate 10,312 of JAVFHW010076990.1, forward strand.
TGTGGGCAGAGAAATACAGAAGGCCCAGGAGAGTGCAGGAACAGGGATGATTTTAAGCAATTATGACTGTGTTCACCACTGGGTAGGTGTGCTACTCTGCAATTCAGCAAAAAATACTAGAGATGAAAAAACAGTTTCTGAAATCAAATGAAAACAAAACCTGCAAACAGTATAAGGCCTTACATCTGCTTCAACATCACCATCTAACATTAACAGAAATTAACTCAGGTGGAACATTTTATGATTATAAGTGATCAGAACATTGGCAGCTGTTGTTATCCAGTGAATAGCAGGAAGAAGTAATTATACAAGAGCACGGCTAGAATAAATATCTTCCCTGATACGTCAGAAAAGTGGAAGGAACAGATGCATGTCTGATGAAAACCAGAAATTTTATTGAAGGTACTGCCATCTGAAGACACGGG
>JAVFHW010076991.1:673-58136 GCA_032159205.1 Eurystomus glaucurus suahelicus
TTTACTGCCTTTTATGCTGTTATACTTAGCCTAAGTCAAGAGAATATTGAATAACACTTTCTCAATTTCTCAATTTCTTTTATTCTTTAGGCAAAATCAGACCCTTTAAGATTTTCTTTAGAATATTTTTTCTCACTAAAATCAAGGGGTCTTGCCCCCTTGAAAAGCTTATTTTTGACAGAGCTGCATCACATTTTAAACGGCAACACCTCTCTTGAAAGGCACCCAGCCTGGTCTGCAGGGTGCGTAAACATGGTGTGACACAGTGGCAGGTCTCTCCTCTGGCAAAGCCCTGGAAGGTCTCTGAGACAGTGCCAGTTTCTGACGTGTTTTCTTGCTCCAGCACTCACTGTGGTTGGAAAAAGACAAGGGTATGTGCAGCCGTGGTGTCACATGCATGTACATCAACATCGTGGCTGAGAAAATGTTCATCTTTGTCTCTCAGCCTCTGCACCTGCAACATGTCCTCTCCCTCTTCCAGCTGTGGCTCCCCTTGCCCTGGCTGGCGCTAGCATTTTGTCACTGCATGGGGTCTCAGTTAATTGATCCAAATTAAAACCTAACTTTTTTTTCTTTCAGTAGTGTTATTTCTTTGGCCAGCATTCCTCCATCACTTTCACCCAGCTGCCTCTCCAATGCAAGTGCAAACACAAAGCAGGGGATGGCCTGGGAGGAGAAATGAAAGGCCATGGTAGGGAGAAGTGAGAGTAGTTTTTTGGCAGCAGTAACCTCTGTAATGCTTGCAGAACAACAGGCACGACAGGAACCAAATGCTCTCAGCAGGAAATGAGACAGGTAAAAGAATATTGGAGTAACAAGCAGCAGCCACGCGGGTTTGCTCACGACCTTTTGCATTAGACTTGTTAATCCTTGGTTTCTCAACTTGAAAGGCAAACTCCATCAGCTGTTCATGGCATGAAGATTTAGACACCTCTGGCAGGAACCAAGTGGAAGGGGTTGTAGCCTTCCTTTGTGTCCTGGTTTGAGTTAGAACAGAACTAATTCTTTTCAGTGATTTAACTTTTCAGCTCAATCTTTTCCCACCAGTTTCAGGGATTGATGAGGGTTTAGACAGGAGGAGCCACTAGATCAATTCCTGGCTTTGAGCCTGGTAGGACTCTGGGTTCTTTGACCACAGGTTGATTTACAAGACACCAGGCCTGCTGGCATCAGATGGAGCAAACTTGTCTCAAAGGGGGAAAAGGATCCTGGGACAAGAATTAACAGGGCTCATTGGAAGAGCTTGAAACTAGACTTGAAGGGGGATGGGACTGAAACCAGGCTAGCTAGACAGGAGCCTGAGCATGGCATGCCAGTTCTCGTGGGACAGTGTTTTTTCTCTGTTCCTGTAGCACCGGAGTGCAGGCCTCAGTCTGCTTTCACAACACAGCACAAGAAGTTTTTGAGAAAGCTAAGAAAATAATAAAATTTTTTTTAGATGTTGGTTTTTTTTCCATAAAACAGGCAAGGTCAAGGGATCTGCATGAGAGATCCTGTTTTAAGGAATTAAATGGCAAGATGAGCATTATCAGATCCCAATGGATGTAGCCAACAAAATAACAGCTATGTCCCCGTCAGCTAACAAAAAGGAAACCCAAGCCTTCTTAGGTGTTGTGGGTTTCTGGAGAATGCATATTCCTGGTTATAGCCCAATTGTAAAACCTCTCTATGAAGTGACTTGAAAGAAAAACAATTTTAATTTGGTCCCTGAACAACAGGCCTTTGAACAGATCAAATGAGAGATTGTGCACGCAGTAGCCCTTGGGCCAGTCCAAACAGGGCAGGACATTAAAAATGCGCTCTGTACTGCAGCTGGGAATAATGGTCCTACCTGGAACCTGTGTCAGAAAGCACCAGGGAAGATGCGAGGTTAACCACTAGGATTTTGAAGTCAAGGATACAAAGTCTCTGGGGCCAGCTAGACTCCAGCTGGAAAAGAAATATTAGCAGCCTATAAAGGAGTTAGAGCTGCTTTGGTAGTGACTGGTACTGAAGCACAGCTCCTCCTGGTGCTGAGATTACCAGTATTAGGCTGGATGTTCAAGACTAAATTTCCTTCCACTCATCATGCCACAAATGCTACATGGTTTGTGCGAATCACACAGAGAGCTCAAATAGGGCATTCCAATCATCCAGGAATCTTAGAAGTGGTTGTGGATTTGCCAGAAGCTTAAGATTTTGGAATACCACCAGAAGAAGTTGTGACTTGTGCTGAAGAAGCCCCACCATATAATAAACTACCAGATCAAGGTAAGCAATATGGTCTGTTTACTGATGGATCTTGCCATCTTGTAGGAAATCATCAGAGGTAGAAAGCTGCTGTTTGGAGTCCTACGTGATGAGTCACAGAAGTGGGTGAGAGAGAAGGTGAGTTGAGTCAACAAGCAGAGGCAAATTCCATTCGACAGCCTGTAGATATTGCTGAATGAGAAAAGTTGCCAGTATTTTATCTCTGTACTGACTCGTGGATGGCAGCAAATGCCTTGTGGGGGTGGCTGAAACAGTGGAAGCAGAATAACTGGCAACACGGAAGTGAACCTATTTGGGCTTCACATTGTGGAAAGTTATTGCTGCCCCGCTAAAGAAACTAATTGTAAATGTGCATTATGTAGATGCTCACATACCTAAAAGTTGGGCCACTGAGGAACACTGAAAAACCCAGCAAGAGGATCAGGCTGCTAAAGTATGCCAAAAAGACTTAGACTGGGAATTTAATGGTGAACTATTTTTAGCTTTGTGGGCCTGTGACACCTTAGACCATCAGGGAAGAGATGCAGCATACAAACGGGCTCATGACCAAGGGGTGGATTTAACTATGGATGCTGTTGCGCAGGTTATCCAAGACTATGAAACATGCACCACAATCAAGCAAGCTAAATGGTTACACTTTTGTGGTATGGAATACAGTGGTCAAGGTATAAGTACGGAGAGGCCTGGCAGATTGATTATATCACACTCCCTCAAACCTGCTGGGAAAGCACCACATGCTTACAATGGCGGAGCAACCACTGGATGGCTGAAAACATATCCCATGTCCCACGCCACTGCCTGAAACACCATCCTGGGCCTTGAAAAGCAGATCTCACAATGACGTGGTACTCCAGGAAAAATTGAGTCAGACAATGAGACTGATTTTAAAAACAACCTTATAAACAACTGGGCCAAAGAACATGCTATTGAATGGGTATGTCATATCCCCGGTCATACACTAGCCTCCAAAAAAATGAAATGATACAATGGACTGTTAAAAACTACTCTGAAAGCAATACGGGGTGGAACCTTTTAAAACTGGGACTAGCATTTAGCACAAGCCCCCTGGTTAGTTAATATCAGGGGATCCATCAGTCGAGCTGGACCTGCTCAATCTGACTGTTTACAAACAGTGGAAGGGGATAAAGCCCCTGTGGTGCATGAAAAGAATCTCTTTGGAAAACTGTGTGAGTATTTCCTGCTTCAGGCAAAGGCAAACCCATTTGTGGGGTTGCATTTGCCCAAGGATATGGAAGTACTTGATAGGTGATCATGAAAGATGGTGAAGTCCAATGTGTACCTCAATGAAATTTAATTCTGGGTGAGAATACTTGATTTAGAGCTGTGTGATGTTAATTGCTACATAATACTAACAGTGTTCAATAAGTATCTTTCAGGATAACATAGTAGTGATGAGAGGAACCTCAGAGAACCTCTGGAGGTGAATCTGCAACAATTTTTTCCATAAAATCTTTCCTGCCCTGAGAGATTGTTGTGATAGATGGAAATCTGCAATCATGAAGTAAATGAATTTAGTGAAATTTTCTGTAGAAAGATAAATCTTAAACTAGTGATGGGTATGACAGAAATGATATGAAATAAGGGTTGGAATGTCCTAGTTTCATTTAGAACAGAACAATCCTGTTCAGTGATTTCACTTTTCATCTAACTCTTTTCTAATTAACTATTCTTTCTGTCTTAACAGCACATTTTTGCAGACTGTCTGCTTCTGGAAGTAATAATGCCTGATGTTTACTGTTACTACAAAGGATCGGTATGCAGAAAGGCTCTTGCTTACACTTTTTTCTGTGCAGACCAAGGTCACTGCTAAGGCTTGTGTACCTTGTTGGGGATGCAGAAAGTAAAAGACTGCACCTGCACGGAGGAGCAACCAGGACAGCTGACCCTAAATTGACTAATAAGGTATTCCAATCCATATATGTCATATTTGATATAAAGCTGATGGATTGCAACTGCTAAAACTTCTTCAATGGCTAGTGTTCGAGGAGGACTCTGTCTATTCTGCCTTTGATCCCCATCTCTGTGTTACTGAAACCTGTTCCAAAATCCAGCTCCGGTTCCTGTCTGCCACTGCGTCCAATCTAGGACTTCCCCAATGGTAACAGTGACATAATTGCCATCAGGGGGGTTGGGTTCCATATCAGTTTTGTATATACTTCTATATATTTAATTTACTATTATTATTTTCATTAAAGCTATTTCAGTTTTCTTTTCCAGTTCTTAAGTGTCTCTCCCTTATTCCGCTTCTCTTCCCCTTTGGGAAGGGAGAGGGGTTAATAGAGAGCCAGTAGTGGCCAGCCCAGCCCTAAACATTGGTACCCAGCAAGCTGCCAGATGTGGCATGTCAGAAGGGGCAGCAGCCCCTCTGCACCTCCCTCCACTCCTTCCTCCTTCTTCTACTTCCAAAGCGCCACTGCAGCTGTGCCCAGACCCTGATTGGCTGTCTGGAAAATTTCCCCTCAAGAAAAGCAAAATACAGTGCATTCTCCAACTGTCTTATGGGAACCTGATTGTAGTAAATTATGTAAAATCAACCACAGACTTTTAGTCAGTCTACATCAGAGTTAAGGCTCTAGACTATATTCTCTTTTAAGTACTCAAGCACTCCACTTTCACAGTTACTAAGAAGCACACACTTAAGAAATCAGCGTAGTCAGCTATCTAGAGTAAATGTTTGAATGTGAACATTTCCTGTTCGCACTCTAAGTCATTTAATACAGCTTAGGATCAACGTCCTCACCATACTATCAAGGACATTGTGCTGTGGATAACGTGTTTTTCACTGCTTTCTTGCTAACAGCCTAGCTTTGGGCTCCACACCGGCCCATGTACGAAGCAATGTACCCCTGCAGGGAGAAAGCATAGGAGCAAGCTCAGAGTGAACGGGCTGTATTTAAATACATCAACTGTATTTTAAGAGGTAGCTATGGACTGCCCATATCTATCAGGGAAACAAGCTGATGGAAAACTGAGAGGAGGGAGGGATGAAAATATACTCTTCCTACATCTCATTGCCTGCACTTTGATTAAAAAAACTGCAGAGAACTCTGCTACTTCATGTTTTCTGACAGTTCTGTTGTGTACAAAGGGATTTTATATGGTGAAGGATATTGATATTTGAAATTCTTGGGTGGCTTATGTAGCAATGACGCAAGTCCATGCAGGTAATTAGAGACACTAGGCTTTTTGTTGGAAACAGAGGCTTTAATGTCAGTTTTTCCATGACAACACCTTTATTTTATTGGTAAATCATATGCCCTGGCTGGCTGCATTTCTTCCACAGAGAGGAAAAGTGCATTTGTTAATTTAAAGAAGGTGGCATTTGGTTTGTTCGTTTGTTTGTTTTTTCTAATAGATATTGCAGAGAAAAACCATGTCCTTTTTACTTTCACAGGAGAGAGAGCCTGGGCTGGAAAGATTGCCCCAGTAAGTGGGAGTGGGGAGCTGCTCATTGGGTGGGTCAGCCTGATTTTGTGAAGCACAATACAGGAGGAGATTAGCTCCAGGCAGGGTCCCCATTACCGCAAGGAGGCTTTTGATTATTTCTTTCATGCAGTTTATCAAAGGCTGACAATCTGAAGCTGGACTTGCCGCACTGGCACTTGTGCAGACCCAATAGCAGTGTGTCATAAGCAAAAAAGTCTGGCCATCCTTTATGTTCCCTATGCAGCCAGTGGATCTCTCCCTGACTGGTGAGTTGGACTCCAGGTGTCTCATTTATGCCTGGATTGATATTTATCTTAAAATTGAAAACTCATTTTTTAAAATCAAAATAAATAGTTCATGGGATGGAGGGAAAACAAACGTGGATAACCTTGAGCCAAATCTTTAGAGAAAGAGACCAGAAGGTGTTTACTGCTACGTGCACAAGAGTGGTTTTGTATAGCACTGACACCTGAAAAAGAACAAGATTAGAGAAATTACTTCAGTGTGGGGAATTTGTCAACTTTCTACAGCTTGCAAATCTCAAGTTGTTTGCCTTAAAGCTGCAGCTATTAAAGATGGTGCTTAAGCACCTCCACTTAAATTGTTCTGAGGAATATAGCCTTTCTAGACCTTGTGTTTTGAGGGAAAAACTGCAAATACAGTCCTGAAAGTATCAAAAGTCATATATCTTCCAGCATTTTTGTCAGTAAAACCTCATTATTTCAAAGTTAGTGCTGTGAATCCAAGGATTTTGATTTCAAACACTGATCCCCTGGCAACAGCAATACTGTGACTCTGCAGTAACTCTTCCCAGGTCCCAAATTGCATTGTTACAAAACAGAGAAGCACCACTGACACTGATGCTGTTATGCTCATGGGCCTCTCTCTAGGGTCACACCCTTAGCTCAGTCACAGAACTGAGCTCATATAATGTTCCTCTTCCCTGCCCAAAAGCTGTGATTGTTTTCAGGAAGGCTACTCAGCTCCTGAAGAGCTGCTTAAGTATAAAAAGAGGTGGATGTGGTGTGTCCTGTGCTGAAGGTGAGATGCAATGTTGGGTTGGAAATACCAGGTTATACTGTAGCTTGCTGTGTCTCCCTCTAATTGCTTCATGTTATGCATTTCTAAGGTGCATTTCTAAGGTGTACTTTTATATGTCCTCTCTTATCAGGAGAGGGGTCCCTCCACTTTTTCTATCCTGTCAAGACTTGGTTAAATCCTGCCTGCCAAGGTACCTAAGAAACCAGTTTCTCTGCTTGAACAGGTTTTAAAAAAAGAAAAGTATTTGTTTAAAATGTCTTGGACAAATGCCCTGATTCCTGCAAAAGTGGGAAGAGTTTAGCAAGACAGAGGTGGAAATCTTTCTGCAAGAACTCTGCCAGAAGAGAGCTTTTTCCATTTTTCTGTTGGAATAAATATTTATTCACTTAACAGAGTACTTCAGAGTGGAGTGACCCTCCTTGTCTAGACATAATGAATGACCATAAAAATGAATTCAGAACTGTTTGAAAGCAGGGAACATCTGTGCCCTGCTGCAGCTCGCAGATTCAGCAAAATACATTCTTTATCAGGTTGGATGTAGCAGAAGTAAAATCTTGATTGTTTCTCCACATGTTATTCACAAGCTATAAGTGGTATTCTTGTGGCAGTGCTTCTTTTGGGGGGGGATGGGGGGGCAGTGGGGGGCGGGGTGGTGGTAGTGTGGTGTTTTGGGGTGGGTTTTTTTTATTTTTTAATGTAGCATCTGTGCGCTTCTTTGTGATTGTATGTGCTTAGCAATGTTTCCACTCCACTAGAAGTCTATGCATTATTCACCCATTAATGTATTATTTATTTATTACTCTTGAGGCAGTGTGCTAGGAGCTTTGCATTTACAGTGTACTGAGTGACAGCTAAGGCAACCCTACAACTATTTCTTGCCTGTCAACAGTTACCCCCCCGCCAGATAAAGCGCACACTGAACTCCCATGGATTTCCACTAGACTAATTCTGGTCTTCTTATTTCCACCACTTTTCCACTGGCACAGTTCCAGCCTTTTGAAAAGCTCCTCATTATTCACATTAGTGTAAAAAAATGAAGAACGTGTCTGAAAGACTGAGAAATTCAGGCTCTAGAAGGCTCAGTGACGACAGCTAATTCCAGCATCCAGGACCCTCCACAGGGAACCCAGTGTCAGCAGCCTCCTCTTATTTAAGTCAAAATGGCTTCAGTTTGAATTACAATCCTGGAAGCAGCTTTTTTGTTTTTCTAAGGGAAAAAGCCTGTTCCTGAGATAACCAGATCACAAATCTGTTGTGTCTGTAGCATTAAAATCAGTATGTGAAATTCCCAGTAAAAATGAACAGGAAGCCTCTATAGATTGGGATCCTGACACTAGTTTATCGGCAGCACCATTTGCAGAGAGGCTCAGAGCTGCCCTCCGCTCAAGACTTATCACATGAAAATGAGTGGGAGAGGTGAGCCAGTCCAGAGCTCAGGAGACTTTCCTCACCTGTCTCGTGAGAAGTGTGGTACCAAGGCAGTAGTTCTACCCATATATGGAGGATCTCAGTCTGCTGGACATTGATAGCTGAAACTCTGTGCAAGCTTTATATTAAGGTCTTTCCTGTTCCTTTCCATCAGTTACTTTTCCTACTCCACCTGTAGGTCAGGTTGTCAATTGCACTGTTTCAAAGTGGACCTGTTTATTTTCTATAACCAGATTACTGACAGTAAAAGATGCTTTCCTAAATGGCCAGCATTAAAGTTTACATATAGGGAGGGTCCTGTGCCATTATGAACAGATGATTTTTCCTTATTTTCACCATTCATGTAACAATAACAATGCAAGGTAGTATATTTAAAGGCAGATGACTTCTTAAACAGATATGTGCTCTCATCCACCTTTTTTCTTTTGTTTTATGATCAGTCAATAGTTCTGATATGCTTTTGTCAGGCAAAGTCCAGGATTTTTCACTGGGAATTGCACTCCATATGCCCATGTATTCCAGTCTTAAAAATGACGTATTTCATATGTCTATTAGCTTACAAAACACAGTATGACAACCTTACTAAAGACCAGTTAGGGTTCACACTAACGTTACAATCCTGATAGTGCTGTAACTCAAGAGTATAGCAATATTGTACTGTTCCATGTTCCTACTCCAACACCTTCACTGTTAACAACTTATTTTTCTGAACAAATTTACCATTCTGTTCAAATTTTAAAAGCTCTGATGTTAGCTAAAGACTGAAAGGACAAAGTCAGATGACTCCTGCATACTGAGAACTGGGTTGCTGAGTAATTGTTCTCAAGGAGCCTGATCTTATTTTCCATATAATTTTACTGGATAGTAACAAAACCAACCATTTCTGTAACTCTTTATGGTCAGAATGGGAGGGAGTGGGGAACATATGAATAGACAGTAGTTGACCAATGGCCTAGGTATGGTGGATGGGAAACAAACATGGCAAAAAAAAAAAAAAATCTTAACTGATTTGTAATCCAGGAGGACTGCCTTTCAGGTAGTGCTGCTCTATCACCAACATTGCAACGCCATTTGTAGGCAGAATCTGGAGATTGCAAGGCAGTCCTTCGGTGAAGTGTGTCTGAGGACAACTGCTCAAAGCTAAATGATGTAGCAAATATCAGTGTCCACTAATTGCTTCATTTCCAGGATGCTGGAGAAGGTGGATTACTCTTAGCTTTATGTAATTTCTCATTCCTAGTCTCTGTAAAATCCAGTCTGACTGCAAAGGAAAGGAAGTATTTATTTAAAGTCAGGAACTCCCCGAAAGTCCTGGAGTTAAGTAATTTGCAGTCTGTATGGTGCACACAACACAATTAAATACATTATGACACAACCTGTTGCAAAATGAACAATTCAGAGTTATTGTAACCACTGACAAAACCACTGTTGTTCTGCAGTACTCCGACTCTGTGTGTTATCATTAAACTTTTATAATTAACATGCCATTTTCTTGTGGGAGAGTTGAGATTAGATTTGTAGCCTAGGCTGTGTCTGATCAGAATTCAGTCAAACTACCTAGATATCCAACCAACATTTTAAGTGGTTATAAAAGGAATTTGACACTTCATTCTTGTAGCTAACCATTCTTGAGTACCTATATTTTTTTCAACATTGGACAGAGTGTTTGAGGAATACTTTGACAATTTCCCATTCTGTGACTAGAAGTGCCACAGTCTGGCTTTTCTGAAGGATAACAGAAGTTACTCAAGGATTAATAAGGCTGACACTGGTTTGTCTTTTCATTTTCAAAGATAGAAATATTGACCGAGTTGATCAGTGTAGGCATTTCCAGACACAGTTTGTTCAGGCATTACCACTGATGGCAGCAGCTGCAGCTTCTGCCCCTAGGTCTAAACATAGGGACAGCATTGGGCTTTCTGAGCAGGAGTCATACAGCATTTTGAAGATGTCAGTGTACCCTAGTGCAGCCAATAGTGGTAGACAGATTACAGCTGCTAGACCTTAGTGTTCACATAATTCAGCAACTGATGTGGTCAGGCTCTTACTTCAAGATCTATTCTCTCCTAGGAAGTCTCTCTGCAATATGGCTTTTGGTGTCTTCCCAAGCCATTTTGCACATACATTGGGTAGGGGGGCCCAAGAGAGTTCACTAATATTCAGGGACCATTTCCTCCAAGCTCAAGATCAGAGGATCCTGAAGAGCAAGAAATCATATAAGAGAGAGAAGAGACCTGAAAGGTTAAGCAGGGATCTACAGAATAAGCTCAAGTGGAAGAAGGAAGTTTATAGAACATGGAAGAAGGGGCTGACCACTTGGGAGGAATAAAAGAATATTTGTCAGAGGATGTAGGGATGCAATGAGGAAAGCTAAGTCCTCCTTAGAGTTAAACCTGGCAGGGGTTGTCAAGGAAAACAAAAAAGGCTTCACAAGTACACTGGAGGCAAAAGGAAGACTAGAGGAAATGTGGGCCTGCTGCTGAATGAAGTGAGTGCCCTGGTGATGGAGGACACAGTGAAGGCAGAGTTACTGAATGCCGCCTTTGCATCGGTCTTTACTTCTAAGGCTGGCCCTCAGTAGCCCCAGACCCCCAAGACCACAGAAGAAGTCAGGAGAGAGGAAGACTTTGTCTTGGTTGAAGAGGATTGGGTTAGAGATCAGTTAAGGAAACTGGACACCCACAGACACATGGGCCCTGATGGGATGCACCCATGAGTGAGTGCAAAAGGGAGTCCTGGTGGACAGAAGGCTGACTATGAGCCAACAATGTGCTCTCATGGTCAAGAAGACCAATGGCATCCCAGGATGCATCAAGAAGGATGTGGCCAGCAAGTCGAGTGAGGTTATCCTCCCCCTCTACTCTGCCTTCTGGTGAGGCCTCATCCAGGGTATTGTGTCCAGTTCACAGAGTCACAGAATCACAGAATGGTAGAGGCTGGAAGGGACCTCTAGAGATCAACCCCTCTGCCAAAGCAGATTCATGTACAGCACGTCAGACAGGAATGCATCCAGATGGGTCTTGAAAATCTCCAGAGAAGGAGACTCCTCAGCCTCTCTTGGCAGCCTGTTCCAGTGCTCTGTCACCCTCACAATAAAGAAGTTTCTCCTCATGTTGAGGTGGAACTTCCTATGTTCCACCTTGTGCCCATTTCCCCTTGTCCTATCGCTAGGCACCACTGAAAAGAAACTGATTTCTCCATCTTCCTGACACTCACCCTTCAGCCATTTATAAACATTTATCAGATCCCCTCTCAGCCTCCTCTTCTCCAGGCTAAACAGCCCCAGGGATCTCAGTCTTTCCTCATAAGAGAGATGTTCCACTCCCTTTATCATCCTGTAGCCCTCCATTGGACTCTATGCAGTGGTTCCCTGTCACCCTTGAACTGGGGAGCCCAGGACTGGACACGATATTCTAGATGTGGCCTCACCAGGGCAGAGGAGAGGGGGAGAAGAACCTCTCTTGACCTGCTGGTCATGTAGCCCAGGATCCATTGGCCTTCTTTGCCACAAGGGTACATTGCTGTCTCATGGCGAACTTGTCCACTGGCATTCCCGTGTCTTTCTCTGCAGAGTTGTTTTCCAGCACGTCAACTCCTAACCTGTACTGGCGGATTGGGTTACTCCTCCCCAGGTGCAGGACCCTGCACTTGCCCTTGTTGAACTTCATGAGGTTCCCCTCTCCCCAGCTCTCCAGTCTGTCCAAATCTTGCTGAATGGCAGCATGGCCTGCTGGTGTGTCAGCCACTCCTCCTAGTTTCGTATCATCAGCAAACTTGCCAAGGGTACACTCCATCCCTTCATCAAAGTCATTAATGAAGATACTATACAACACTGGACCCAGCACTGGAGTACTGCTAGCAACAGGCCTCAAAGTGAACTCTGTGTCACTGACCACAACCCTCTGGGCTTTGTTCTTCAGCCATTTCCCAGTCCACCTCATAGTCCACTCATCTAATCCACACTTCTTGAGCTTCTCTATAGGGATGTTGTGTGGGACAGTGTCAAAAGCCTTGCTGAAGTCAAGGAGAACAACATCCACAGCTCTCTTCTCATCTACTTAGTGAGTCACACCAGCATAGAATGCTATCAGATAAGTCAAGCATAATTTCTCCTTAGTGAATCCATGACAGGTTGTGTCCTGATAGGTGGACAGGTGTCCGGGACAGGTGACTCTCAGTAACTTACTTTGCCTCCATGTGCTTAGAGATGACCTCCAGAATGGGCTGTTTCATGACCTTTCCAGGGATGGAGGTGAGGCTGATTGGCCTGTAATTTCCTGGCTCCTCCTTCTTGCCCTTTTTGAAGACTGGGGTGACACTGGCTTTACTCCAGTCTTCAGGCACCTCTTCCGTTCTCCATGATCTTTCAAAAATGATGGGAAAATGGCATACCAGCTACATCAGCCAGCTCCCTCAGCACTTGTGGGTGCATCCCATCCGGGCCCATGCATTTGTGGGTGTCCAGTTTCCATAAATGATCCCTAACCCAATTCTCACTGACCAATGGAGAGTCCTCTTTCCCGCAGATTACCTCTCTTGCCAACAGAGACTGGGATTCCTTAGGGCTGGTCTTAGTGGTAAAGACTGAAGCAAAGAAGGCATTCAGTAACTCTGCCTTCTCTGCATCCTCTGTAACCAGGGCTCTCACCTCATTCAGCAGTGGCTGACATTTTCCCTGGTCTTTCTTTTACTACTTATGTACTTGAAAAAGCCCTTATTGTTCTCTTTACTTCCTTTGCCAGATCTAATCCAAGAGGGCCTTAGCCTTCCTTGTTGCCTCCCTACATACTCTTGACTATGTTCCTATAATGCTCCCAAGTGACCAGTCCCTTTTTACACATACTATAAACCTCTTTCTTCTGTCTGAGTTTTTCCAACAGCTTCCTGCTCACCCATGCAGGTCTCCTGCCTCCTCTACCTGACCTCTTACTCAAAGGGATGCACTGGTCTTGAGCTTGGAGGAAGGGATGCTTCCTCCCATGAGATTCCTCCAAGTAGGTCCTTGAAGAGGACAAAGTTGGCCCTCCTAAAGTCCAGGGTTGCAATCCTACCTATTGCCCTGCTTTTTTCTTGCACGATCCTGAACTTGACCATGTCATGATTGCTACAGCCAAGGCTGCCCCCAGCCTTACATCACCAACCAGACCTTCTTTGTTCATTAACACAAGGCCTAGCAGTGTGCCTCTCCTTGCTGGCAGTTCTGGGCTCCCCAGTTCAAGAGGAACAGGGAACTACTGGAGAGTCCAACGTGGGACCACTAAGATGAGTAAGGGACTGAGGCATCCACCAGAGATTAAGTGAAGTTTCTGAAAGGTAGTTATGAAGAATATGTGCAAATCGTCTTCCATACTCCCTGTTGGATTGTTATCTTCTGCACAAAAGTGTTTCATTTCTTCCCAGAACAAGACTATGAGACACAAGCACGAAAGCTTAATCTCCACTGGAGCAGTGTAGATATACTACCAATCCTCTTCAAATGCAGATAGATGAGGGTGTTGACTGTACTTAATAAAGGGAGAAAAAAAATTCTGTACTGTACAAGAAAAAAACTCCAGTTGCTAAAGGACAATCACAAAATCATACATATCCTTTGTTGTTGGGTTTTGCAGACAGTACTCTCCCATGAGCTGAAAAAGCTCACATATAGCTTAACTTTTCCCTGTTGGTGGCACAGCTGAAGAGGCTCATGTGTTTTGTTTAGTCCATCATCTGTTTGAAATAACTTATATTTGGAAATGTAGTTCTAATCTAGCCATGGAGATGGCAGAATATAAATAACTAGTTGTTTTTTGCTATATTAAAGCTATCACATTTGATCTGTTGAAGCTTTTCAGAGGCCTTTAATGCACAAATGCAATGAAGAACAAATGTTGCAGTGCTGCTTCAGTTTTTTGGGTTTGCATTTTTCTTTTTGATGAACACCCAAGTTCTTATGGAACCATAGTTTATTGTATAAATAACCACTGGCCTTTTGAATGCATGTGTCGTGATACCTTGCAGCAGTATGCTTTTCGCATAGAGCTACGTTAGATCCTCCAGGTGATAGCGTACCCTGCAGTGCGGTTATGTAGTGAAAGGCCAGATGTCTATTTTGTGCAATTATGTACCCTAAAAATATGAATCTTGGGTAGTTAACTAAAGAATTTTATCCCTTGCAACCATAGCAACTTTTACTCTGTCTTTTTTTGCAGTCATTTACAGTTCTTTATCAACTTGCTCCATGTTTTCTTTTAATACATGTTCAACCTCTGTTACAGGCACTAAAGATGAGATACATAGAGAGCCTTTGTAAATGAACAAATTAAGGTAAAAAAATTGTTTCTAGTGTTTCGTGGGTAGTGAAGCATGATGTTCTAACTATCATCACACATGATATGTATTCATTGCAGAGAACAAATCTTTATTTGAATATAGTGAAGCAAAATATCCCCCTTTATTAATCTGATGTACACTGAACTTTGCATTTGTTACATGGATGATAAATATTTGGCAGATAAATTTATAAACACTTCCATGTTTTATAGATTTATACTGTACACAGTCATCCTACACAGAGCATGCCCTTTCACAAGTATACAGACAGCTTTCCTCAGGGGACTTAACCAAAACACTTGGTCAAACGTTTTGAAAGTTGGCAATCTCACACAGAAGAGCATACTGGAAAGATGAGTTCACAGTTGTACCAGCTGGACTTGAAATGAAAAATTCAGAACTCCAAACCAGAGAATTTATCAAGGCACACACATGCAAACGCATATATACAATAGTGATGACTGTAACCTGCTTTACAGGAGATCACACACAGCAGTAAAGAAAACAAAGAAAGAAAGAAACAGAGAGGTCAGGACCATTGCCAAGATCTTGTTGCAGATTAGCAGATCTGGAAGTAAACATGTATAAATGGGAATTCCACTTCAAAGTAGCTCCTAAACGTATATACAATATGTACATGTTTCCTTAGATTAAGAAATGGAGACTATCATGATTTTCTTGACAACACATGCACACTAACACATCTGTGCTTTGGTACACTAAAGACAGTTTGAAAAGTTGTATCCCCTGTTGGCTCAGAGCCATTGACAATTTAAGTGGAAGTTAAGTAGGAGAAACCAGGAGCAGAAAATAGCTTACAAAAAACTAGGAAAGAAAAAGTGTTTTCCTTCTGTTGCTCAGCGTTAGAAAATGCTAACAAGTTTTCAAGAAAATCAGTAACCCGACAATGCCAATAGATTACAGTGAAGGCGAAGAGCTGTACTTTCAGTACCTCATACTTGATGCCTGAGTTCTGCACATACATCATTACACTGCAAACTGCCCACTTAAAAAAATCCATCTAATTATGTATTATGTATGTACATTGTCACATATATTCGAGACCAAGTATGAGATACAATTTAGTTGTCACAATGTTATGAAGCAGAGGGCAATACAGCAAATTTTAGACAGTTTTAAGGTAATTTTTAATACAATATTCTATAGAAAATGACTAAAATAAGCTGTCAGTTGATTCACTAGTCTTGCAGTGTGGGATGTTATTAAAAATCCTTTTACTGTTTGGGAAATGTTACATTCACAGGAAAAAGCCAGGCTAAAATTATTCATGTTAAAAATAAGGGCTCAAAGAACACATTTCTTTCACAACAGCAATTCCAACATGACAGCATAGACAATCGTGCATTTAATATTTTTCAAAGAGAAAGCTAAGATCCTGATCCTGCAAACTGCTTCACTGAATTAAACAGGGATCAGTTCACACACACAATACAAGTTTCATGTAACACTTTGTAGGATCCTAAACCACTAGGAAGAAAATAAATGCAGTCACTAGCATCTGGGTACATTTTTCTTTTAACTCTTTATAAATGAGCTAGCTTTTGTACCGTGTGAATTTCAAGTCTGCTCTCATTTTTGTTGCAAATGTCAGTAAAACCTTTCACTAGTGAAGTGCTAATGAAATCAGTTACCATATCAGAAGGGATCTCTGGCAGGAAGAAACAAGAAAGAGCTGTAAGGTTTGTCCAAAAGGTATTATGGGAGGTTGTGCTTTGTAAGTCACTCTTCAAATTTTAATATTATCTTTTTCCATCTAGAATATTGGTTTTAATCTATATTTACAAATTTTCAGAGATAAGGTAGTGTATGTACTGCTACTTTGAATCTGAATGGCAATTTTTCTACTTAAAATTGTCTATTCATGATTGTAGCTAGAAATTATAAGGAACAGTTTCACTTAGTGAGCATTTTCCTTTTGAAAAGACCCCCTGCTTTCCAAAGGTACTCTCGCATGAGCATTGTACCCTTTCACAGTTTCCTCCCAAAAGTTTGACATGCACTGGTATTCAGTTTACCAACTCACATAACGCATGGGGGAAAGAAAAAAAAGAACTGCAAGCTTCTGGGGTTGGGTTTTTTGTTGATGGGTTTGGTTTATTCTTAGTATAGAGTTGGCTTTCCAATAGCAAATACACATTGTTAAGTGCTGTGGGAGGAATACACCCTTTATTCTACTTCTTTCTTAGTTCTGTAGCATGTGCGCATGGCCCTTATCAGAGGAAGCACACTGCGAAGACTGAACAATCTGCAAAGAGGGAAGGAGAAATGTAGCCAATGCCAGAGCTTTTGAAAGAGCTCTCTCCACCCTCACTGTTCTGTGTACATGTGCTGTTATTTTTACCCTGGATTTGCTTGAATTATAGCCACAATTACTTTATACAGCACTAATTACTGGAGAAGATCTTTGTGATGTTAATCACTAACTGAAAGACACCCTGGCAATGGCTCTGTTTCAGGCAGGTCAAAGATTGCTGATAAGAACAGCAGCAAACAGTTGTTTAGCCACATCACTAGAACCACAGCAGCTATATATGCAGAAACAATGAAAAACATACAATACAGGGAGACAGAGACATTTTCTCGTACGATACATAGAAGTTAACATGTTGAGATGCACATGGAACATTTTTAAGGACTTGGAGTTGAATAAGACTAAATTCATTGCTTTTAGGATTTTTGTGTTTCTGAGAATGCTGTTTCCTAGTCACTGGAACATGACCAGTGCCTTTGCATGTTGTGCTGTTTTGCTGTTTGGCACAGTGTGGCAAAGAAGTGGAAGGCTACAGCTAAGTCAGAGCTCATTTTTCAAAACATTTTAGGAGTTCCCTTCCAATGGTTGAAAACTAATGGCCAGCTAAGATGAATCTTGCCATTCCAACAAGTTTGCCTCTAAGTCAAGGGTTCTGCACAAGGAACAGAGCAGGATGTTATTTATCTTCAAAACGTAATGCATAATGCACAAAGTAACAGCATTCTTGAGAATGAGAGAGAAATATGGTTTGCAAGTCTAACACGCACCTGTGTTACAGGAAGGGGTGTGTGTGTACACATGTGTATACTCATCCACACGTGTTAGTATATGTATTCACCTCTGACTGTGTAATACTTCTTTATGATACACAGTATTATATAACTGCAGACTAGGATTTAAGGAAAACAGCTGACAAAAATAAAAGTCACTGAAACTTAGGCCTTGAAATCTTGCTCTTCACAGTTTGCATTAGATTTCCTTCTATTTCATTATTTTTCCTGACCCTCTTCTTTTGAAGGATCATCTTTTAACCGGGTAACACAGGCCTACATGAGATTCACAAATGACTTTTATCGCATAGTGGGGGACAGTCATACATTTACAAGGCAGACATCTAGAGGATAGAGAGTATGTCTTACAGGTTAGAAAACATGCAGTATTATCAGAGAGAAATGCTAGGTGACTAAGTTTAGACAATTTATATAAACTGGAACAACCCATAAGACATTGGACTTTGCAGAGTACTATGCTTGGATGAGTTATGAATGCTGTCCGTTAGCAGCAAGTAGCTTCAACTTGCTTGGTCAGGACTACCAGTGCAAACTGAGTGGCAAGTGATAGATATCCAAAATTAGGAAGTAAGAGGCTGAGCAAAAAAGCAGATATTTAAGATCCAGGTGAAATTAGTTTAGGTGGCTAGCTGTGGAGAGAGTGATGAAAGCCAGCCTGCCAGCAATGTCTCCCTCACATTTGCAGACTGATGTGTCTGGCTACAGCTCAGAAGTGTAGATGGCCAGAGCAGGGGCAAGATCTGACATGTTAAGCCACTGCATCAAAGAAAGGTCTTGAATGTGGATGAATTTCTATATACTAATCTTGCACATCTAGAGCAGGACTAAATATTGGAGAAGGCTTCCTGTGCAGGAAGTGGTATTCACCACTGCAACAAAAATAAAGAATGTAGATAATGATAACAGATCAAAAAATATTTTGCATCACTTGATTGAAATTGTCAATGTTAGAAGAAAGTAAATGAGGCTGATTTCAGCATATGGATCGTTGTAGACTGGGCAAGAGGAAGTGAAAGTAAGGGAGATCTGCAAGTAGCATTATAAATTGGTACTTTCTATTTAATTCAGGTTCTGAACGGAGTTCCAGATTTTCTGGCTAGCTTTCCAGATTTTCTGGCTAATTCCACATTGTCTGATCCCAATCTTGCCTTCAAACTGCAGGTAGAAGTCTGTCTTTTCATGCTGTGTTTCCTGAATGAGCAGCATGGGAAAGTACAAATTCAGGCAAATACCTAATATTTTACAGTAAGTTTAATGAGAAAGAAGGCAGGAAATGCAGAGGAAAAGCAGTTTCTCAGACATGTTTTCTTCTGGAATATGATTACTGAACATGTGTTTTCTTTCAAGTCTCCAGAGGAAGTGGAGCACTTCTGTTTTCTCTTCTTGTGTCTTCGACCCCTTGAGTTCAAGGATTCATTTTTTAACATTGTGATTGAAATTTCAATTGCATTTCCAGATTATTCAACAGGAAATACAACTTGTAGGTTGTATTAGCATGATATCATCTTGTTTAGGTAAAGAGATGTGACTGAGTGTAAAATTCTTTCTCTGACTAACAAAAATAATTTTAAAACTCACAATGGGGAAGAGAACTAAAGCCCAGTGCACAGGGAGCTGAGGACTACATTATATTTCTAAGAATTGTAATCAATAGTTATGCCTCAAGAACAGTTACATGAAGATAAGTCTCCATAGTGGTAGAAAAAGAAAACAAGAACAGAGAATACTCTTTCCTCCAAATGGAGGTGAGCCAGGTGCACAAACAGGAAGATTCCCCCATATCTGCTCCCACAGCAGAAGGAGCCCAACAAGGGCCATTCTGAGAGGAAACTATTTCTTGTACTATTAGTTTAGCCTTCTGGATACATGGGGGAAAGTGGAGTTTGGCTGCCTCAAAAGGGTAAGTTTGTCTGAAGGACTTTTGAGCTCATTTTCCATCTTGGTTTAAAAAGGGATGGCCAAATTGCAAAAGAGATGTTTCAAACTTTCTTATTGAATATTATGATGAAGTCAGGAGCAAGTGGGAGCATGAGCAGTGAGTTTTGACTTTAAAACTGACGTTCTGGTAAGTAAAGCAATTTGGGATGGAATGAATGGAATGGCATGAAGAGAAAGAAAAGAGAGCTTGAGTTAGCAGTCTTCCTTTGCCTAATTTTTCTAAGATGATTATAAAAGAGTAGACTACAAGAGCCATCAGGAAGGAGTGCTAACACTTTTTCACCTGTGTCAAAGTTTTGTAGTATACACTTCTGGAAGAGCAATGCTAAAATCAAGCATAAAGGAAGAAGATTTCCCAATACACCATTCATTAGCAATCCCTTTCAGCAGTCCAGAAGCCATGAACACCCAGTCCGCGTTCCCTTGGTAGGAGTCCCTACTCAGTAACCAATGCAAGGCATACTAAATGCTGTAGCGCATGCTTCCAAACAACGAGGTGCTAACACGAATATACCCAACCCAGTTAAAATGTACAAACACAATGAATAAGGTGCTTTGAAGAAATAAGAGTCTCCTAAGTCAAGGTCTACTAGCAGACAACCCACAGAGTAAAACTAATCAAAACAAAATTTGTTTTCCAAAAATGAAAACATGTGGTCTCTTTTGTGGGCAGTTTTCAAATTTTAAAGTATTTGACCATCATGGTTAATACCATTCTAAATGCTGTCAGTTTTCTCTGTCTTCAGGGGCCATTTGTCATTGCTGTCACTGGCATGAGCCTTTCATCTTTACAGGAGAACAGCACTAGGCCTTATAGCCTACTTCAGTTTATTCTGAAAGGAGTTTCCAATTAGTGGTCAGCCAGTTCAGTGATCAAAACAGACAAATAAGCAGTTTTGTTTATATATGTTTGATAGCTCTGATACTCAAATGCTACCAAGTTTGGTTCTTTGAGGTGTATGACGGATCTAACCAGGCCATTAAGTATTTCTTTTTGTGAGATGTAAGTGAATAGACATAGAAAGAAAGTGCAATTCCTACTGTCCAATATTTATTGCCTGATATCACTTTGGAAGCTGCAAAAAAAGATTCACTGAAGACCAGCCAAATCACTTTTGCTTATGATTTAAGTAACATTTGTTACTTACTTATTTGTTACAAGTCTTCATAGATTATTTCTGTTTGGCCTGTGGATTGTAACTATCTAATCGAGTATTTATAGCTTGAAATTGTATTAAGTTGTTTTATTTTTATGAGACAAATCTTTACTGCATTCAAGACCAAACAATTGATTGTTCAAACAGTTTTGATGCTGACTGATGCTAGCTGGCTCACCAGCTAGGGAGGTTGTAGCTTTAGATTTTGTTTAATATGTTGAAAATGTTTGTGGGTTTTTTTCCCCTTTGTTCATCTCTTCCATTTGTTTTTTCTCCTCTGACTTACCCACTATTCTTCTTTTTTCCTTTTCTTACCATAGAACATTCACTTTAATTTTGGATCATGCAAGGTTCATGTGTAGTTGGGAATTTTGTTTATCTTTACTATTTCCTGTGTTATTATATTCCACCTCATCCAGACTTAATCATATACTTGTGATTAGGATTTATGGTAAGAACCTGCACTGAAATCAGCATAATTTTACATGTAATGAGATTTTAGTGTGTTAACCTTAAACTGTCATCCTCAAAATTTGAACTTTATTTTCCTGTGGCCTGTTTCCTCCACACTGGTCAGGTGGCGTGAAGTGTAGGGTCTGAATGTTTCTTGGAATTACATACAGAGACGGACAGAACATAGTACTTCAAGTGTACAGTGCATAGCAAGACAACACAATATTTTACCATTGCTGTTGATGTTTACTCAAAAACACGTACAGAGGCTTCAGATTTCAAAATACGTTATGCAGTAAGCACAAGAACGTGGACACATGCTACTAATGAATGGCACAGAGAAACAGGGCTCCAATATGATTCTCATTGCAGAAAACAGCCTTGAAATAAGGCTATGACTAGTGGACAAAAGCCATAGATGCAAAAGTAAGGCCAGCTTTTTGTCTTGAAACTTGGTGAAAAATAATTATTCTTTCTTTTTTTTAAACATAGTTTAGACATTTAAAATACATGTTTCAGATTTAAATATAAAATATTTAATCTCAAATTTATTGACTGTTTATATTCCAAAATAAACACACCTACTAACTTTGTTTCTTACCATATAATATTAAAATTATCACTATCAAAAAACCACCCACTAGTTTTCCATTATCGTGCTTTTTTAATTCAGCCACTTTTCTCATTTGTTAATAGCAGAAAACCACATCTTGGGCTAACATTTTAGTGCTACAATGTGTAGCACAGGTATTGGTTAGTAATTGAAAAAAGTAACTCCTAGAATCAGTAAATTAAACAATAAACTTTAAATGTTATGAATAATCTTTTTATGTTGACTTTTACTGACTCTTTCAATATGACTAAGATGATAACTAACACAGAATGTAGTGATATTAATATGCAAAGCTAAGTTCACATATATGAGTAAGAGAAAAATTACTACATGTTGACCTTATCTGAGAGCCTAATTCCTTTGGCAATGATTCAACCACCTAATAAATATTGTCAGACATAATTACAAAAATTACTGATAAATTTTTCCTTATGCTTCATAGTAAATTTGTTCTTTGAAACTGCAGATAATTCATCAGCTGATATTTGTCCTAGCGCCACTGAAAGTGACGCCAGTTTTTGTCATTAGATGATCTGCCCCTTTTGTCTGCTAATGTATTTGTATTTTTTTTAATGCTAACATTTTAAAGAGATAGAACATCCTTTTGCATAGCAGTAGGACTGGTGGGAAACTATTTACTGTAATCCAAAATAGTTCACAGCATATCACCTAGAAGGAATATATTTACTACCATTTACTCTCCATCCTTGCACCTGGTCTAATAAAAGCATTACCACACCCTGCAGCCTTGTCATGGCTTCTTTCTTTATGGTCTTCCAGAGACATATTTCAAAGTGTTCAATGGTGAGATATCTCTAGAACTATTAAAAATCAGCTGAGAAAATGGTTATATAAAGAAACATATAAACTGTGAAAATAATGAAGGTATTTTTAATTATTGCTCTTCTTTGTTTTGATATTATTAAAAAAAAAACAACAAACTTTTGAGATATTTTAATTACGTTATACACTATATTGAAGTTATGACCTAACTAAACTTACTAGGTGGCATTCTATGGCCATATATTTTTATAATCATCCATGAGAAAGAAAAAAATATTACAAGCACAAATACTAAACAAACTTCTGACAGCATCGTACTTTTCATATAGTTCACTGGCCTGAGTCTTCCTTTATTTGTACTTACAACGACTTAAATATTTGCATTGATTTACTCCTGGATTAAGATAAATTAACTGTTTTAAAATGGCAAAAATATTCCAGATGTCACAAGTGAGAAGAAAACAAATTTTTGGGGGGGGGATCAGCAGCAAAGAGTGAAAGTGTTTATTTTGTTATTCCCTCTGCTGTTTACCTGTATGGGCTTATCATGTCCCTGCAGTAGCTTTTTGCCTTCCCATCAGCAAATATGGGACGTAGTCAGTAATCTTTCCTTTAGATTGAATCTACCTAAAAAGGTTTCTCAAGATGAGGCATTGCCACAAGTTTTTGCCATATAAGCATGGTGACAGAAGGTCAGTATTCTCAGTCTTCATATGGTCTGTAGTGTTTCCTGATAAATGCTGCATGCATGGATCCATTAACATTGTCTGCACCAATACCGCTAAGTAATTGACTTGCATGTTTGTACTGCTACAAAAGCCCACAATGTCGTGGTCAAATTTAGCATGTAGTTTTAAAATAATATGATTGCTTGCATTTTAAATATCTAATTGTCAGTATGGTTTTTACCTTCCTGGACACATCACCAAAACTGTTTTAAGAGGTAGCTTTGCTGTTTGAAATTAAGTAGGTTTGAATAGCAATGTATGCAAGCAAACACAAGCAAAATGTAAAAGTTTCATATAGAGGTTGCTGAATCTCTGTCACTCCAAAGTATCTTTTGAGTTTGATTTCTGACATCTGAGCACTCTACTAAGCATTGAGAATCTGAAGCCTTTGCACCATTGGTCAGGAGACTTGACATTTGTACAAAGAAGGAAATAAATAGTAAATGGCTTTTTCCAGTTACATCAACACCTGGGTTCTTGTGTCAGGAAGTCGAAGTCCTACCAGACCTCCACATACTAGAACAGTAGAAGCAAGGAGAATGGGGATTGCTTTGGTGATACCAACAAGGGAACCGAATATTAAGTTTCCAAGTACAGCTGCTGCTTTGCATAGTGCATTCAAAAAGCCAAAGCCTGTTGCCCTAGAAGAGAAAACAGAACAAAGTTAAAAAATGGGTGAAAGAGTAAAACCTTTGAGACAAATCTCAGTGGGAATAAATCAGTATAGCCCCAATATCTTAAAAAGAATTTATGCCAGCAAGTATTCTGTGCTTCTCTTTATAATGGGAAAACAAAGCTCAGGCTGCTACAGTTTTTTATTGAGGAGAATTCATGCTGCTATCTCAGGGACCAAAATATGTAATGAATGACTGGATAGGTAAGTTTGCACCTCTACAACAGAACACAGGACTTGCAAATGGCAATTCAGTAACATTTAAAATGCTGGATTGGGAGGCAGGATTGGGAGGCAAGAGGTATGTCCTATGCGACAGGGTCCAGTGAGATAAAGTCCCTCCCACTCTAAGGACAAGGTTCATGACTATCTGAGGAACCTAAACACACGTACAAGTCCATGGGACCTGATGAGATGCATCCCAGAGTCCTGAGGGAATTGGCTGATTCAGTTGCCAGGCCTCTCTCCATAACCTTTGGAAAGTCATGGCAGTCATATGAAGTCTATAATGACTGGAAGAAAGGAAACATCACACCCATTTTTTGAAAAGGGTTGAAAGAAAGATTACAGGAACTACTGATCTGACAGCCTCACTTCTGTGCCTGGGAAGATCATGGAACAGGTTCTCCTAGAAGCTATGCTAAGGCACATGGAGGACAAGGAGGTAATTCAAGACAGCCAACATGGCTTCACTAAGGGCGAGTCCTGTGTGACTAACCTAGTGGCGTTCTACAATAAAATGACTGCATCACTGGACAAGTTAAGAGCTATCAATATCATCTACCTGGATTCCTCCAAGGCCTTTGACACAGTCGTCCTCAACACCCTTCTCTCTAAGTTGGAGAAATAGAGTTTTGATGAGTGGATTGTTCAGTGGATAAGAAATTGGCTGGATGGTTGCATCCAAAGAGTAGTGGTCAACAGCTTGATGTCCAGATGGAAAAAGGGGACAAGTGGCATCCCTCAGGGCTCCATACTGGGACCAGTGTTGTTTAATATCTTCATTAATGATATTGACAGTGGCATTGAGAGCACCCTCAGCAAGTTTGCTGATGACACCAAGCTGAGTGACACAGTTGATATGCCAGAGGGATGGGATGCCAACCAGAGGGACATGGACAGACTGGAGAGGTAGGCCCAGGTGAACCTAATGAGGTTCAACAAGGCCAAGTGCAGGTTTCTGCACCTGGGCCAGGGCAACCACCATTATCAATATAGGCTGGGAGAGGACAGGCTAGAGAGCAGCCCTGTGGAAAAAGTCTTGGGGATACTAGTAGATGAAAAGCTGGACATGAGCCATCAATATGCAATGGCTGCCCAGAAGGCTAATAGCATCCTGGGCTGCATCAAAAGAAGTGTGGCCAGCAGATCAAGAGAGGTGATTCTGCCCTTCTACTCTGCCCTGGTGAGACCTCACCTGGAGTACTGCATCCAGCTCTGGAGCTCCCAGCACAAGAAGGATGTGGACCTGTTGGATTGTGTTCAGAGGAGAGCCACAAAGGTGATTAGAAGGCTGGAGCATCTCTCCTCTGAAGACAGACTGAGAGAGTTGGGGTTGTTCAGCCTGGAAAAGAGAAGGCTCAGGGGGGACCTTATAGTGAACTTCGAATACCTGAAAGGGGCCTATACGGAGGCAGAGGGAGATCTGTTCTCAATGGTTTGTAGCAACAGGACAAGGCGTAATGATTTTAAGCTAGAAAAGGGTAGATTTAGGTTAGATATTAGGAAGAAGTTTTTTAATATGAGGGTAGTGGATTGCTGGAACACGTTGCCCAGAGAGATGGTGGAGGCCCCATCCCTGGAGACATTCAAGGTCAGGCTTGATGGGGCTCTGAGCAACCTGATTTAGTTAGAGATGTCCCTGCTTATTGTAGGTGGGTTGGACTAGATGGCCTTTAGAGGTCCCTTCCAACCCAATACATTCTTTGTAAATTCTAGGTAAATTCTGTGTGCAATGTAGCTGTTTTGAGAGAAGTAGCTCTCTTGGTGACTTGGGAAGGAAGTCATCAGAATAAAATGATGGTCCTCTTGGGACACTGAATAGAAATGGATTTCTCACAGGTGGTACACACATCCAGTGCGTTTTCAAAAAGCTCCTTGATGCAGAAGAGGTATCTGGGAAACTCTGAAGGAAAAGGAAAGGAAATAGATTACCAACAGGAAGTATGACACGGGAAACTCAGGGGGGCTTTTGCCTTGCAGTAGTGTGATTTTGGTAGCTTGGATTAAGTATTTTAGATGTTTGGTAGCCCATGCATAGATGTATTATGCAAACTGCCATCATTTTAATAAATTGTGTTTTGACATGACTGTAGCATTTGTAGTTGCAGGAATAACCTTGTCCTACTAAGTATCCTAACAAAACTATCCGTATGATAGTAAAATCTCTAATATTTCTCAAACCAAAAAGAAAGAAGGACTACACAGAGCTCACACTGTCCTCACTGGGAGAAAATAATAAGAATTAAGAGAATAGACCTTCTTTTCAGAACAATATGTTTCTTTTCTGTTAGTATCAAGTGCTGCCATTAGAAGAAAAAAGGCTCTAGTTTAAGCAGCAGAGATTAACAGAAATGCAAATGGTCTGAGTAACTAAAACCTGGCCTAGTTATTGTTTTGAGATACCTGTGAGGTGAAGGACAAAGACCTGTACTCAGATGTGGCCTGAATGCCTAGTAAGTAGGTTTGCAAAACTTGTACTAGAGCTCCTAGAAAGCAGCCCAGAGAATCAATTTGAAGTAAGCAGACTTGAGAAAGTATGAGACAGCTGAGACAAAGATACAAATGCTCGATGTTCTTCACAGAACTATTTTTTTTATTTTGGAAAGAGCAAACCATGAATGTATGAAGGAAGAAGAGATCCTCTGCTTCAAGCAACTGATGGACATGGCCACAGTCTAGTGTCATTAGTTCATCTCTTTGACAAGTCTGGCTCTCAATAGTGTTGATCAGTAAGGCCCCTTAGTGTCCTACATCCGAGCCTTATGCATGGAGAGAGGTAAAAGCTTCTGTCTATTATATATATAGTTGACGATGATATAGGGGTTTTCAGAACTGCCCATACCCTGACTGTATCTAATGTGCTATGCATCGGAATTATACCACTCCTGACATATCTGAGGATCCTGCACCAAAAAGTAGGTCTAGATCCTTCTAGTATATTTCTAAATTGCTCTAGTTTGTTCTAAGAAGCAGAATTCTAGTTAACCCACAGAGTCAACTCCAGAATCTGAACAAGATTCAGAAATGTGCTAAATTGAAGTAACAGTACTTTTACTGTCAAATTCTTAAAACAGTTTAAAGGAATTTTGCAGAACAGAGTTAAAAGACGGAACAGACTAAGTAATATACTTTCGAAAAGGTTTTTTTTCCGTTAATGTTAAATATTCACTTGTCCATGGTTGCAGACCAAGTCAACCCTCTCACCTAAAATGTTATGGAAGTAAAATTAGAAGAGTTGATACCTATTGTTCCAGTGTCAGCTCTGTGTATTTTGTGTCTTTCCTGACCCCAGGACAAGACACAAGTTAGTCTCTTTTGCTGGGTGATTATAATAACAATGTATTTATTATTAGCTTGGTGATATGTCTCTTGCAATTGACAACATTTTTTCAGAATAATCATAATTCTTCTTTGTGTAAAACGTAGCACCCATCCAGATATTGTATGAAAATAATTATCAGCAATATCTAAAGGAGAGGCTTGTCATTCCAATGGCAGAGAAGAAACTACCCAGAAAAACTGTCAAAAAAAAACAAGCAGAAGAGACTCAGATACATCTCCTGAACTTTCAAAGCTCTTATTTGCTTGTTTTTTTTCTACATTGGATTAAATCTGCAGTGCTTTTGCATAATACTTAGTGCCAAGAAAAGCTAAACCGGCACATCCTAGAGATAACCATCTTGAAAGCAACATGCTTCGCTGTCTGACAATGCAGACTGATGAGGGCTGCTGGAGAAGCACACTGCTGAGAACAGCAGATAAGGAAACTAGAAGTGTTGCTTGTGAAGCTTTCTGACAGGAAAACATTTTCAGCAGATCCCTCAAAATGCATTCCTCGGTGGATGAATGATCAAGTTAAAACTTGTCCATTTTAGGGATAAATTTTGGAAGAATTGGTCCAAAGGAGGAGAGGGAGATACACTGAAGGAATCTGAAAACCCACACTACTGGAGTAATCTTTCAAAGCCTGTGAGAAGATCAAGTCTGTACCACAGAAACATCTCTACTACAAGGCTGGATAAAGCACAGAATATCTAGAGGAAGCTCACCCAGGGTGGGGAGAAGCTCCTGAAAGGGAAGGACCTTCCAGACTGATGAATCTTCTAGGGTAAATGAGAGTGCAGGTAGGAAGGAGTAGCATGAAGAGGGAAGACTGTGGTAAAACAGACTATCGTTAACAGGTGGGAAGAGGTTAAAGACAACACAACCAGCCTGGAAAACAGAGTTTATGGTATAGGGTAATAACAGATGGCAGTTATTCTGAGTAAGTCAGGGGAAGAAGGAGAGGAAAAGAGTCAGACCTGTTCTAATTTTTCCCTCATTTATGCACAGAAAGTATTTCTAAAGTTATGGTGGTGACTGTTTGTGATCAGTGTCTGCACATGTAAATTTGATTTCTTCTTTACTTCTGCCAGTGCTGATGCAAAACCAAACTTTCCCACACATAACAGTAAAAAAAATAATGTTCACAGAGAGAACAGACAATCATTAAGAGCCTCAGTACATTCAGAGAGATATCAGAATTCCCCAAAGAATATGTAAACCTAGCTAAAGCAAATTTGAATACATACAGGCAGGAAGTCTTTGGAAAGGCAATAGCACAAAACATGTGGGATGCTTTACTTAGATTCAGTGTCGTTTCATGCTGCCTTATAAAGGTAAGCTGTTTCACAGATGCTATTTGCTTATATCAACTAGTTATAACAGGGGTCTGAATGTAATTTTCTGAGCAATTTGGGCCATTTCTTTTCATGTGCTGGGCTCTACACACAGCACATTCAGGGCAGCCACTGTGCTTTAGATGTCTTATAGGTTATATACCCAAGATTACCTTATTAAGGTTTAAAGTAATTTTTAACACAATATCTCTTGTATCTGAGCAAAAATTAGGTAATTTGCTGGCACTGAAAAAACAGCTCTGCTTTGTAAAATGGACTTATTCCATTTTTACAATTGTAAGGGGTCATTATTAGTCTAATCTCGTTGATGTTATAAAATCATAAACAAAGAAGGGTAAGACAAAGTAAGCCCGTTTTTATTGCCTTAGGCTGTCCTGATAATACAAAATAAACAACTCAGTAGAAGTTCAATCTTTTAATCTTTAAGCAGTTTTCAGGCATGTTCTTTTGCCTAAAATATGCACATCATTGGCAGGAACAGTAAGATTTTTACAAGCTTAAGTAAAATGGTGTTGTGACCTGTACCTGAAAAACATTGTCACTGTTCAACGTTCTGCCTTCATGTCTTTCAATTTTAATACTGCATTTGAATATGAATTTTTTGTGTGCTAATAGTTGGAACAAAGTCATTATGCAAACTGTTGAACTCTAAGGATGGCACATTCAGACTCCTTGGTTTTTAAACATCTTTTTTAGAACGATGTTTGTGACTCAAATCAGCTGAAATCTGTATTCATTCATGCCTTTATAATTAATTATACTGAATCCAGGCAAGTAAAAATAGCCAGGCAATAGATATGCTGCCATTCACATAAATATATGAGCATAGTTTCCTCTGGCAGCACTAGTACAGGCTCTGCCACAGTGTTTCAGAAAGTGCTAGAGTGTACAGAAAGTCTGCAAATGATCAAAGATATATGATGTGTCATCTCAGCATCATGAATTAATTAAGTGAAAAAATCCAAAGGCATAATGCCATTACTGTATACATCAATTTCTGTTGTGTTGATCAGTTACTGGATCTTCAGTAAGAAAATGCTGGTGAATCAATTTGGGGTTTCCTTGAAAAAAAAAAATTACAGATTTTAGAAATGATAGGAAAAAAATGTGGAAGTCTTATAAACACATCAAGTCTGAGAGAATGCTAGGTGTTAGGGAAAAGGAATTGTTCTTTATGTATTTTAATTCTTTTTCTGGGAAAGTTGTGACAAAGAAAAACACTTAGCTTCCTTTCACCCAAGCCCCACATAAAAATGGCAAGAGTCCAAACAGTTAAAAATAGAGGGATTATCCAAGCCTTTAGATTAAAAGATTTCCTGATTGCCACATATGCTCTTTCTTAGACCAAGCACTTTTATTACTACACAAAATACTTCAGGTCCACTTTTCAATTGCTGATAGTCAGAGTACCTAAAAACTTCATTGTCCTGCAGTGGATTGCTACTGAATGTATAGCACAGATATTTGATAACTTTCCTCCCAGACCTAGTGCTGAGCCAATACAGCAAGTTAAAAAATTTCTGAATATCACTTTTGTGGGTATTCATAATATGCAAAGGCTAATAAAACAGTGTTTCTGAATGTGCTATGAACAATTTTATAATGTCCAGACATTTTAGGTTCTTTTAAAAAATGAGTACAAAGATGCATACCATAGCCTGGCCAATTATAGCACTCAATGGACAAGTAAAACTGTGCAGTTTGCCTTCCTGCCTTGAACTGCTGCCCAATACATTGCATAGGTCTGACATGTCATGCCTTAAAAACATTAACATGAAATTTCAGCACAATGCCGTTGAACCACATCCACAGGATGGCAGTAGAAAATAGCTGCCAGGAAGTCTACTGTAAGTTGATGACTGCTGTTAGAACTCAAAAGAATAGAAAACTTATCTTCTGACAGCCACAACAATACAAAGTTGGACTTAAGATACCCTGTGAATAATGTTTATTACGGTGAGGTTAGATCCTGAGGGCTCAAGAACAAGATAGGAAGACAAATAAATAAATAGGCAACTTATTTCTTAATAATGACCGAATCCTTATGAATTATTTCAGAGGTATTTAAAAAAGACAAAATAGGATTTTATTTTAGAGCACACCTTGAATTTTAAATATTCTTGGCCATGATTCAAACCCAGATGTCTGGTGACTGTAGTAAAACTGATGAATTGTTGGTTATCTGATGCAATCTGAGCTTGATTTACTCTGCAGGAGATGACCTGTTTCTATTCCACTTTCTGTTGGGGTTTGTTATATCCATTTGACAAGAATCTTGGCCTATAAAGTTGGTGCTTCCCAAGTTAGTTGACAAGAAGTCATCTATCATTTACATGAAAGTAACAATTGCATTTTAAAGACATAAAAATCTCCTAAATTTTACTTCTTCAGAGAATTTTAAGTCTCTTCCATTCATATTTATATTACAGGCAAAGCTAGGAGACTATGCAATGTTATTGCAAGCCCCTTGGGCACACACATTACAACACAAGCCATAATTACCTCATCACACAATATTTTTTTTCCGCATCACTCTGCCAATGCACAGAACAAAGAGAGCTTGAGGGTAAAACATAAGTGTAGTGAAGAAAACACTCATCTGCTGCAGAAGATGGAAGGAGCACTGTGAATAAGGTTAGGGACTGCAAGATGAGAAAGCATTCACATTGTTAAGGTAGTTGAGTGCTGTCAGGCGAAAGGATACAAACTCTACCCCTACTACAGGATTTCTATATGATGTGAGCAAGTTTCTTAAAGCTAACTAAATGGTCATAAGTATGCACTTCATTTTTTCTGGGTGCTCAGCTTAACACTGTCAGGTTTGTTTGCTGAAGTGCTGAGTACTTACAGATGCAGTGGAAGTTACGCTTTCAGCACATTCCCTCTTCTAAAATGCTCGGTGAATAGGAATGTTGGCACCACATGCCAGTCTACAGTTTTCCTCTCCTGATGGACAATATTAAAGTAGTCTTCAGCAGTATCTTTTTCCTCTGTGCCTCAATTTCTACATCACCTCCTTTCAAAGCAGTATTTGGAAAGTTTAGAATGTTTATGAAACAGTATGAAAGCATTCTAGGAGCATCCAAAAATATTCACAAGACATTGAATAATTCTTCTTTAGAGCAGAGCTTCCAAGGCTATGGAATAGTTTAGTTTGGCCTTCAGGAGAGTCACAACAGACCAAAAACTTTTCAGAACCAGTTGGCTAGTCCAGAATAGAATAGACCATTGATAAGAGAAGGCAAAAGACATGAGAAAAGATGAGACAAGAGATGAGTTAATACAAGTTCTTTACATTGTGGAGCTGGGTTAATTTACTTGCTTATTGGTAATCAGATAGTTTATAGCTAAATAAAAAAAATCAAATTGTTAGATTATTTATTTCTACTATGTGTGTCAAATGAAAGACAGAAACCCACCTATGACTATGACCAATAACATATCTTCACTTGCTAACACAACTTTGTCATCTACCTGAGAACCATTTGAAATTTATACAGCCTCTAATATCTCTTATTTTAGCAGTTGTGCAAATCAACTGAGATTTTATAAAGAACGTGCAGGCAAAATCCATACTAAAATGGCATAAAGTTTGAAACTACTCACCAAGAATATAAAACAAACTACTTAATTACCTCAAATTCAGGCATTAGTAAATTAAAATATAAATAGGTAGATGAGTGTGAATGCATTAAAAAATCCAAATCTGTCAAGATTCTGAAGCAACCTTAACCCTGCCCTGTGGGTAGCTGATGAAGAGGAAACTGAAATGTATCATATACACTGCACATTTCCAAATTGCTCACCACACCCCTATCTGGCAAAAAGCCAGTATGATCCCTAAATAACCTGGAGTACAATTTATGAAACACCTTTTGTATTATACTGCACAACACTGGAAAAGCCCCAGCGGTTTGGCAACTGGCTTGTCTCCAACAAGAGTTGTGCGGGAGGAAAAGGAAGGGCTGCCTGGTCCCTTGTGCATGGTAGTGTGAACTGGCCTCCTTCCACACACTTTGCTTTCAGCGCAACCTCCAGCTGCACTTTGCTGCTGGTTTGTGGTCATTTCACTGATTGGGAGTAAGAAAAAAGTATATATTAGAATAGTAAAACAGTGGCAGAATAAGCAAAGTTGTTGTGTCTAGACTGCCTTTTGAGGGTCAGAATCAGATTCACTCTGGATGCAGCTTTGTAGTGAAAGAGGCCATTATAGTAAGTATGAAGGACGTCATACACAAAAAGTGATCTGGCAGCTTTGTGTATCATATATGCCTGGGAAGGCTGTTCAGCCCTACACCTACTTGAAGAAGCTGGCAAACTGTTGCACTCATGCCAGGCTATGGAGATCAGAGAAGTCTTAGAAGGAAAGACAGGACAATCAGCATTGGGCAGCTGTTAAACCGTAGCTGGTCTGGATAAAATAATAGCAGAGAAAAAATTCTGGGAAGCAAATTATTTGGTCCCTGAAGTTATTAATTTTCAAACAGTTTTATGAAACGTGAAGAAGCTTTGCCTCCATCTAGGAAGTGACTTCTACAATTGGTCATTTCCTTATCACCCATCTGGCAAAAAATGGCAGTGACGGTTCAATCATTTCTAGAAAAAATCTAATCTACAGTATCTAACAGCCATGACTTTCCTGGCACAGGCAGATTTGGTCTGTCAGCCTTTTTATATCAAAAATACAAAGTGATAAAGTTTTTGCAAAAACCACCAGCTGCAACTAAATTTCTGAGGTGGAATTCCAGGCAGCTATTCCTGAACACATAACCTTTTTAAAAAAGAAAAACGGGGAATAATTTGCTATAGTCCCAAAGCTAGCAGAAACTATTAAACCCAACTATTAGCTACAAGTACAGATACCCTAGAATAGATACCTGTTATTTTCTTTTACCCTTCTTAGCAATGATGATTATTTTTGCTTCTATTAATATCAATGGCTTTTTCAACTATTTTTTACTGAATTTAAAAAAAAAAATCTGTGGCTCCTACATTCAGGAATACAAAAAAGACAGCTATTTCTAAAGTATATTTATGAATTATACCATAGAGTTTGGATGATTGAATAATTCTTGCCATAAGAGTAATTTCCATAGGTGCAATAAAAACACGAGTGTTTAATAATAAAGCTTAGTGCTTTGGATCCATAAGTAGCCTTGCAGGGTTATTCAATACAGCCACAACAGTGGACTTAAGTTTCTTGTGTGAAGAAGCATACACATTTAAAATGTCAATGAAAAGAAAACAGGGATGCCAGTCTACAGTTTTCCTCCCCTGATGGACAATACTAAAGCCAGTTGCTCCTCTGTCCAAAAACATCGACTTGCCAGCAAGGCATCATGCATACAAACTGGAAATATTCTTCAACATATTTGAAACTTATAGTGGATGGCATAATGAATAGCACTGTGACAGGAGAAAGGAATCTGGGGAGCTTCATAAAAAATTTGCTTAAGAAGGGGAGGGGAGAGAAATTTCCCTTTCTATTCAAGAAAACGCAGCTTTTACATTTTAACACTCAACATACAACAGCATATGACTGAAGTGTTTTCCCTTCAGCCTATTAAGTGACATAAGATCAGCACAAAAATGTACCATGTATGTGAAAAAACTATCTAGCAGCAATGCCTGCAGGACATGAAAATTGTTCTGAGCTTTCCTGCAAGAGCTCTGAAGAGTCAGGAGCAGCACCTGAGACATTTTTTTATCCGCTCAATGCTGAGTGTGTACACTCCTAGTGACCCTGCATACAAATTTGTAGCAGACTGATTAACAGCTCAGCATGGTTCAAGCCTATAATCTCTTCCAGAAGATGCTGTTCAGCTGCAGGCAGTGATTTTTATTATCATCACCATTTCACAGCTAACAGACAAATGCAGCTATATTGCTGGTTTGGACCAACTACTGCCTTTGTAGCTGGTTACAGTAGGGGAAACCCAGAAATCTTGCATTACGGTTTTCAGAAATACTACTCATTAGCTGTGTTTTAAATGAGAGTAGCATTTCATTTTTTTCATATGAAACAACATTTGTGGTATTTTCCTGTTGAGGCAATATTTGTGTGAAATATATACCAAATAGCTCAAAAAGAAAAATCTTTTCCCTTGTTATTTGTGAGATAAACAATTAATTCACGCAAAGCTTCACTACTTCTGTAAACTCATACATAACCTTTTCTGTTTACTATTTCTGCTGCTACATAGAGATAGTGTCAGTGAGGTTAGGAGGCGTTTATCTGCGCATACCTTCTATCCGTGGGATACAGCTCCACAGTAATGACATCTAGAGAGTTCCACGCTGAGATGGTGAGGCCGTTGTAGAGGCACAGCATACCTATCATCATGGATTCACTGGTCCCAAACCACAGGAAAAAACAGCTGATGCCAGAGAGAACCATGGAACCACCTAGGTTCAAGACAGGTGAAACAAACATGAAGTGGAGCTGTATTTAAATACTTATCTTTGTTTGTTTTGTCTACTGTTTCTATACACAAAGTAGCTAAATAACTGACCCATATATCTGAATTAATAACTAAAGAGGCCAGTCAGGCAGACAAACCTTGTAAGGGGCTCATAGAAAAAAAACACACTAACTCCTCAAATATTAGGATATATCATAAGGTATTAAGCTTGAACCCTCTCTGAACTCTGAAAGCAAGCTGCCTGGAGAAAACTATCCACATCCTTCCTTATTCATCATCTTGTGCAGTGACATGAAACTCATGCATATATTGTAGTAATGAAAACATTGGGTGGGAATTGCATTTATATAGAGATATTATCCTAGAAAATGAACACAGTGAACTACTACATAGATATTTAAGTAAATCTGTCATTGCAGATAATCCACAGGAGATATCTTTCAGCTGTGGTACTTTGCAAAATAGGTAACAGGCAAAGTACTGCTGACTCTTCCGAAGGGCTGCTCCACTACCTGAGCATCAGCTGTACACATCTCGCTTTCCTTTCCGCTGGAGGGAAGACAGGTCAATAGTCAGCACTTTTCAAAATATCACCCCAAATGCTGAAATAATGGCCTTGTAACAGCAGCACAGAAGAGCAGTGACTGATAACGTGCCATGGCAGAACTGGTTACAGAACCCTTTGTTCCTAGAGTTTCTGAATTGGGGGCTTTTTAAAAATGGCATTTACAATATTGCATAAATTAAATATTTCCAAAAGCAATGTTTTGCATCTCTCTGAACCAAATTCTTTAAAAAGACTACGTGTTACTTTATCAGGATAGCTTTAGGTTTTGGTGTCATTCCCTGTTTTAAAGTGAAGCCCCTACCTAGCATCGTTAACCTTCCAATTCTATCCATCAAGAGAGCAGATACAATATTCCCTGGTAACACTGCCAAAGTTCCCAGGAAATTAACAAAGTAAATCCAGTAGGCACTGTAGTCATCATCAAAAGAAATCTGGCATCCTGTCCTGATGTGGAAAAATGTGCAATTTATCAAATCGCTGTCAACAAATTTATATTGCTCGAGATCT
Source organism: Eurystomus glaucurus suahelicus (assembly GCA_032159205.1). Lineage (NCBI taxonomy): Eukaryota > Metazoa > Chordata > Aves > Coraciiformes > Coraciidae > Eurystomus > Eurystomus glaucurus. The sequence continues at coordinate 36,958 of JAVFHW010076991.1, forward strand.
GTGGAAAGAAGAGAAAGAAACATTTCAGCTAACAGCTGAGTTCGTGTGCTGCTTTTGATTAAAAACATTTCAAGTTTAAGCAACTTTAATGACAACTCTGAGCTTTCACTTCTTCGTAAAATGGGACTAGTTATTCCTGTTAGTCCACATAACTTTTAATCTTAATAGAAAATATGCAAAGCCCATGAAAAAGAGCAACTAAAGCCTGGAATTAGGCAAGTTATATTACTGTATTTCAGCTCTACTTGGACTGTATTTGGTTAAGACCTCTCAGTACCAGCTGTTCTTGTATAAAAGCATGGGGTATCTGCAATTTTCTATCACTTAGCCTTGTTCAGTATCAGACCCTCTATTTCTACACCATACAGCCTTTCAGATGAGACTGGTGATCATTCTCAGTTTGGTTTGACTTCTTTTAAAGCAAAATGTTATTTCAGAATTCAGATTAAACTTATTTAATTTCTGAGAAGGTCTCATGGTCCTTCACCTTGAACACAGATGACTTACTATGTACAACTATTAAGATCATTCTTCTTCTAATACCATTTTGGAGGTATCTCCCTATAGATCCACTTTCTTTCTGTTCCTCCTGTCAGTCTTATAACCCTGAGTCAAGGATATCTTCCTTCAACACAAGGAAAGCCAGGTGTTGCTTGGTCTGAAATCTAATTCTATTATGCTGGAGTTACAGGAAAGGGGTAAGAAGTGTGCCATCTTTCCGACAAGCTTAGCTGGCCTTATTGTATTTTCAGATATATTTTATTAAAATGAAAAAGAGTTCCCTGTTAAAACATATGAACATACACATTCCTATTTTTGTTACAATACTTAGGAGAGCAGGAATGATCACAGATAAGGTAGTTTGAATCCTGAACTCGGACTCCCATGCCACAGTAAGCACAATGAACAAAGTATCTCACCAGTCCCATTTAGACTAAATAAAAATACTCTAACCAGTAAAGCAGTAAATATAATTTCTCCTCTCCAGGCTGAATGTCTTTAGAGATTATTAAAATCAAACATGTTTGTTCTCTGAGTCAATATTAGGTCTGTGGTATCTCTAGTGCAAGTGTGACCCTTTCACGTTTCTTTTACAACGTTATAAATGCCTGTTGCTTTTTATAGCTTTTTATTCCATACAAGAGGACTTCTTGTATACCTTATTAGAAATCCAGAAATTATAAACATAAGATGAGAACACTACGCTGAACAATGAATGTTCAGGATCCTTTTCTTGTAATACCTGTGTTGTAGAAGGTGGTATTCACGAAAGTACAGTTCCTGAAGTATGTGTTCAGTGAAGTAATGTCTTCAAACACACAGTTCTTAAAAAGTGAATCTTCAAAGGTTACTGATTTAAACTTCATCATAATAAACCTGCTCAATACAAAGAAATTCTATCAGTCTGCCTGCATGGGTTAGAAAGCAACAGGTCAAGCTGATGCAGCTATACAGGTCTGAAAAAACTCAATCCCAATAACAATTCCTTAAAGGCATTCTGGAGACATAATTAATGATTAGTTGATTCTAGAGTACTATCATCAGGAAAAAGCATTAATAAGAAAAATAGCTCCATAAGGCTACTGGCCACAATTGGTAATACAATTTCTTTGATAATATTTCTGTTATTATTTATCCTTAATTATCAATTCAAACCAATGTCATGACATTCATGGAATAGCCTTATAAAATCACTATGACTTGTTATTTGACACTGTGGTCAAAAATTGGGAAATAGGAAACCCTGCTTCAGAAACTCAGTCTCTTGGAACAAACAAGCACCTGTTAGTACCAACAAGCTGGAAAGAAGGAGTGAAGAAACCTTATTTCTTCAGATGAACACACTGAGCATTGTCTCAGGCTCAAATGCAAACCATACTGATCCAAGTGCTAAAAAATGGTATTGCAAAATGGTTTAGTATGAACACAGCAATTACATTGCCAGTTATACAGATAAATATCTGACTGGAAGTATGTGTTTGTTACTCTAGTGTGTGTAATTGCAATTATTGTGTATTTAAAACACGTATAAACAAATTGATAGTAGCTTTTCTTATTTCTGAACATCCACCCTCCTACTGACTCTCATTTAACTTCTAGGTCTTTGATCATGACTGTCAATCGAGTAATTCATAGAAAAAGTCAGTGAAGGACTGTATTACTAACAGTAATACAGTTATACTGGTAGTATACAGTTATAATACAGTTATACTGCAAGTAATACTATTCTATGGAGATGTTACAAGACTAAAACAACTCTATAATCCTTTTTTGGTATGATTCTACAAAATAACATAATTATGCTAACAAAAAAAAAGGACAGATGTAGAAATATATCATTATTTTTGTGATGTCTTTTATTTCACATGAACGTGTGGAAAAAGCTACAACTAAAAATGGGCACTTTTGCTGGGAGACTTCACCCAAAGTGACAACAGTTTGAAAAGCAGTGCTTTAATTTTTAAATGGCAGTAAGAACTGTTAAAATGGCAAAGCCTTCTGAACACAGACATGGCTATGCTCTCATTAAACCTGGTGTGACTAGCTAGGTATTTTTCTTATTACAAGACTAATAGTAGGAATTGGAACACAAAATATGCTGCCTTCAAAACAGTAGGAATTAAACTTTGTCACTAATAAAGTTGTTGGAATCACATCTTTATAAAAAAGGAGAGCAAAAGCTAATTGTGTTTATCACAGGGAAAGACATCAGCTAATGAATTCTCTTTTTGTATTGGTCAGAAGAAAGAAATCAGTTTCAGTTACTATATCATTTCTTATTTGTGACAGACTGATTAAAATCAGGCTGATGTTCAGTGTCAACTTGGTATCATTTTTCCTATGGCACTTTCCATTTTAAAATGTATCTTAATTCCAGAGGAGAACAAAGAAAATTTAGCAATTAGTCAGTTGGAAAAGAAATGACAGACTACACGTCCTACGTTCTTCTGATGCATTTTTTACATTTGGACAGGAAATATGTTGTGACTACATTAAAATTGGTATTGCAATGATTTGAATTAAAACCTAACAGAAATGTAGTGAAGTAAAAAGTTAAGTATTGATGGATCCTCTGGGTAGGAAAGAATGTGAAGGAAACACTGAGGTTGAGGGCGAGTGGAGTATTGAAATATTTGTGGAGGAAGAATATCAAATGTGGTCATAGTTCTTTAGAAAATGTTTTGGAAATCTCAAGTAACTGTCAGAGGCCTGCACATTTGAAAGAGCAAATTAGAGTTTTAGACTAGACTAATGTTAAATTTAGTGTTTTACAAGAACACGTTAGAGAACATCTACCTCCTGGAAAGGAGTGGTATTGGAAAGCTATAGCTAGTTTAAAAATGAGATAACTGCTGCCTTTGTCTGCAATGCATAAATCTTAACTGTGTCAAAACTCAAGTTCTTACAAATATAATTTTTAAAGCTCCATATTGCCAAAATCATTAATTTTATTTACTTAGATATAGATTTTCCAGTGGAAATTATAACTACTTAATACCATGACTTCCACATGGTTTTTCTGTATATTTCTGAAGAGAAACCAGATACCTAAACCAGCTGTGTTTAATTTTCCCATAAGTTATCTAGTTATCTATAAAGTTTCGATAGAGTTTTAATATGTTTGAATTCAGTTAAAAAACACAACAGGCATTACCAACATGTTGTTTCCCATTTCTGAGCCGTTCATACTTTTTATTGATTTAAAGTAACATTTAGCTTTTACTTCTCTGTGATAAGATCTTAACCTCTCAATGTTCAGTGTTTTCACAGAAGCATCTTTTATCAATATAGAAAAGAACCAGCAACAAAGATGAAAGAATGTCTTTCTCCAGCCCCCTACAGTATGCCACATGTGTTGAATCTGAAAACCTTTGAATCCCACTGTGAGAGGAAGTATCATTAACTTAGTCTTTTTGGTCTGTTTTTCAAGATGAAAAGGAAGCTGTGTTTAAATGGGGGATTCTCACACAGAAGCCACAGGTCCACTTCTCCTCATGCTCTAGAAGTCATAAGAAATCAAGAACAGAAATAAATTCCCATTAAAAGGAAACAAAACCATCTATCATTAGCTAATGGAGCAAAATATTAGATTATTAGGACATGCTTTAAAACATGCATTTGCTTATTCCAGATATGTTGGGCTATTAGGAAATCTGTAAACCTGTCGTTGATGTATTCTCCATTGCTGTGAATCTGATTTTCCAGTGTGAAGTTGAAGACAAAATTTGAAACTTCCTCATTGCGGAAATGTTTCACTCGGGATGCGTACTCATCTGACTGCAGATGTTTAATGACATCAGGAAACCAGACAGATAAGCCATAGTAGCTGTGAAAAACAGAAAAAGCTCAGTTGCCAATCTCACTTGTTCAGAAATCTGTGCGAGGTGAGGATGAGCAGCTCCCTCAGCCGCTATGTGATGGAGCAGTTGCTCCATCGTAATAAAATACTCCATAAAGTAAAAATACTGAAAGATGCTGACACCGTAAGATGTCAGTTTTCTGAAGCAGGTATCATTCATGAGTCAGGCTTGCAACTAAGAACAGATTAACTGATAAATATAACATTTTGTGGAAAGACACTGAATAAAACCTTCCTGAATAAAAAGAATAATCATAACGACAGAAATTTGCATGCAAATGATTCTTCTGTCTGTTAAGTCTACAAAAAAATGGCTTAAGATCTCAGCCACTCTTACCCAAAAGAGAGGGTGAACCATACAGCTGTAAGTTTGATTGTATTATCCTTCACTGGGTAGTTGAAGCATCTCATAAACGTCAACCAAATCTGTAAATAATTTGGAAATACATTTATTTTAGACTGTATTTTGAACAATTGTATTAAATTTTAGAAGCTTTTTAATTCTGAACAGCTTGGGTTTTTTAGGGCATCAGTGAGATCAGCTCAGCTCTTTGATACTGGTCATAGCTGGACTTCTCATGCAAGTATATTAATCCCCAGCTATAGCAAAAGTGTACACGTTCTGTGACTTTCCAGCGTCTTTTCATAGAACATAGAATGGTTTGGATTGGAAGGGTCCTTTAAAAATAATCTAGTCCAATTCCTCTGTGATGGGCAGGCACATCTTCCACTAGATCAGGTTGTTCAAAGCCTGATCCCATTGAACACTTCCAGGGGTGAAGCATCCAGAACTTCTCTGAGCAGCATCTCCAGCATCTCCCCAACCTCATAATAAAAAAATTATTCCTAATGTCTACTCTAGATCTATCCTCTTTCAGTTTAAAACTGCTACCCTTTCTCCTGTCAGTAGAGGCCTTGGTATAATGTCTCTCTCTACCTTTCTTTTAAGACCTCTTTAAGATTGAAAAGCCACTATAAGTTTTCTCAACAACCTTCTCTTCTTCAGCCTAAACAAACCCAATTCCCTCAGCCTGTCCTCATAGTGGAGGTGTTCCAGCCCTCTGATAATTTTTGTTGTCCTCTTCTAGACCTGCTCAAGCAGGTCCAATTTTTTTTTACGCTAGGGCCTCCGAGACGAACACAGGACTCTGGGTGGCGTCTCACCATAGCAGAGCAGAGGGGCAGAATCACCTCCCTTGACCTGCTGGCCACGCTTCTTTTTAAGCACCCCAGGATATGGTTGGCTTTCTGGGCCGCAAGTACATGTTGCTGGCTCATATAAGATTTTTTATACGCCAGTGTGGACTATGTTAATTCACTCCTGCTCTGATAACCTCAAACTTTCCTAGTATCTAGCCAGATTCATTTCACTATCTCAAATAAACCAGAGATCTTTTCAGAAATGTTTTCTTCTCACTCTTCAATGTTACACAGCTTCAAGTTTAAGCAAATTATATTCCATAATTCAACAAGGACACACTTAGAGTTTGCTCTGTCATAACCTACTACAGCTAGAAATTGGTACTTTAACTATATGAGGAAAAGCTGGGATTAACCCCAGGTCAGTGGTGTTCTCTTCTCTCTTTCTCTCTAGTCTCAAGATGTCCTCCTTCTTTTGTAGACAAGAGGCAGTTTATACAAGGAGGTTTCACCACATATCATGCAACAAGAGAGGTACTCTGACCCAGGGGCTAGTCCAGTGAGAGAACAGGGATGTGAGACAACCAAGCTGCTATTGCTTTAAAGCCAGCTTATTTACAAAGCCAAATGATAACATTTCAATCTTCAACTACTCCATTTTTGGACAAATAACTGTAATAGTAGACACTTTCTGGATGTTTAGTTTTTTGTTTGTTTGTTTGTTTGTTTGTTTTATTAATGAAAATGCCATTTTTCCAAGCAAAGTAATTTTGTGACAAACCTTGATTTCCAAAACTTCATCATAGGTCTGGAGAACTTTAGGATGCCCGCTTTTTAACAGTTGTGAAAAGCTATTTTTGGCTTTTTTTTTTTTTTTTTTATGAGAATTTCTCCATTTTCATTAGAAGGTTCAAAGATACTACACAGTTTTGCTTTTGAAAAAAAAAAAAAAGTTAAAAAAGGACATGGAGCACAGTCCCAGTGAGCTTTCACTAAACTCTCTGAAATGGCTCAAATGTAGTTTTCTGGTAAAACATTCGATATGCCTAAAAACACATGGAGATATGATGCCTTATAAAGGTTTTATTTGACATTCATTTACACAATTTATTCACGACTTTACTATTTGTAAGTAATGTGACCACCTTAAGTTTCTGTTGATAATTTTTCATCATGTGTCATCTCTTTCCATAGATATATATTGATATGCATTCCCAGTACATATTTTATTGTGGTGCTTAGGAATATGGGCATGTAACAATTAGCCATCACTTGGGTGAAGACCAATGCAGCATTTTCCTCTGCAGAAGTTAGGAATAACCTCTATGAATCACTTGCACCTTTTCTGGCTCAGGAAACCAGAACCTTACACTGGTTCCTCAGTCTTCTGGTTGCATGGAAAAGGTAGCATTGCAGCTATCACCAGGAAAAGCTCAACTAATCCATCCCATTTCTGAAGGCTAATTAAAAAGAAGAAAGATAACCACAGAATGAACAGAAATGTTGCTACTTACACCATATAGCTCTGTGCGAATTCTAACAAAACATCTTCTGTACCAAGTTCCTGTGTCACTCTCTATTTCTATAAGCTCGTCTATCTGCTTTGGAGTTTTGATTCTATTAACCTAGAAATAAAAACAGAACAGCAAATATTTGCATTTTCTTGACTTATTAAGTGTTTTTCAAGGCATCTTGTAAGTTTCCCATAAACTAATTCCATGAACTAAAAAGAGAGCAGATATTAAATCTGTGTCTACACTAGAAATGCTTTAAAAAATATAAAGAACTAGTAGTACACTATAATGACAAATTTTGTTATGGATGCAACTATATTGGAAAGTCTCTACTTTCAAAACATGCAGGAAATCAGTTTCTTCAGACTGAAACAAGCTGTTATGGTTAGGTTCTTCTAGAGTGTTGCTATACATGCCCCTAATGCCACCAAGGATAAAACACTCCTTAAACCCTCAGTTAACCGTTTCCAGAGTTTGCGATCAAGTTGTTTCTGACTTGCTACCACAACACTGTTGAAAGTCTATTGATTAGAGACACAGTAATGAAAATAGAAGTATTTGAAATGTCAAGAATTGATAGTGGCATAATGTTTTTCTTTTGTTCTTATTTCCTGTAGTGTTAGACAGGGAACTTTCCACCTTTTGGATGTTGATTTTAACTACTCTTTTTGCTGAAGAGAGAAAATTTAGGTGAAATGATCTGGAACCACATACATTGTTGCTTTTATGAGCAATCATCTACTTCATCTAAAGTGAAATCAGCTAAACAGACATCAGGTGAAAAAACAGAATTACCAGTGACAGAGAATGTGGTGTTGCCTACAATGCTAATTTTCACTCGCATTCTTATGTGCAACAGAGTAAATGTGTTATATGGTCTTTCCAGACACAGGGCTTGAAAAACATAGTATTGTATAATTTTAGTTTTGGCTTCTGCTCTGGTTCCAGGTTCGCAGTGGTATCACAAATGGCAGTATATTCATCCACAGCTTATTTAAAGAGAAGACAAATAGAGAATGGAAAAAAAAATAAATAATGGGGAAAAGGACTGACATATAAGGAAAGAGAGAGAGGAAGAGAGTATTCAGTGTTCGGCTGCAGTTTCTGAAGGTAGCAGTAGCTTGTGTTTCTTAACAGAATGAGGACAACATCACCCTCAGATGTGTATCATACTAGACTACAAGATATCAGGGAATAGTACTGTTGATGGTAAAGCTCTAGTTTTCAGCCCACTGCTTTTACAGATGTAGACTGTTTAAGGTGCACCAGCAGCCTCATCTAATGAAAAAGAACAAACAAAAGCCCACAAAGCAATTTTAGCTATAACCACCCTCATTTCTGAAACACTGCAGCTCACTGTCTTGCCAAACCATCACCATGTCAAAAGCCTGTACCTTTCTTGACATGCCTCTTCCAATAGCAATGATCCTGTCTGCATCATTCCACTGATTTTAAGCTTTTCTTAAACTGCTTTTATCGAACAAAGACTGAGTTGAGTCCTCCAAGGTTATTTAAGACCTTGTACATACAGTTGTCCTCATACGCCACACCTCCAAGCAGAAAGGGCATCCCTTTTGAATCACACTGTATAAACCAGTACCACTGTTGTAGGCTCAGGGGCAGCCTTTTCACCATCCTGGCCATCTGACTCATTCGGAGCCGTGGAGATTAGGAGAAACGTATATATCCTAGGACCGCTGTATGTAACTGGGAACAAAAAAACCCCGGCCTTGATAGTTCCTTAACATAAGAAAAGTCCTATTGAATCAGGACAATGGTCCATCTGGACCCTGCAAATTCAGCTGTCGGTGTATGAAGAATGAAAAAAGAAGCAATAAAGAATGCCTATTCTAATGGAAATGGAAATTCTGTTTAAAAGCAATGGCTAGAAATACATAATGTCTTAAATTTTACAAAACCAAGACATTTTGCAAAGGAAAATATTTGCAGAAAAAAATATTAATTAATATATGGCGACAGAGCAGAGAGAATATTGGTTTTAAGGATACAAAGTTTTTTTTTTTTTTTGCTTAAATATTTGAATCAACAGATCCAATGAATGTATATTTTAAGAACACAGGAAGGTTAATTAAGCATGTACATAAACATTTAACTTGAGTACTCCCATAATAGAAGACACTATCAACTTACTACCACTCATGTTTCTGTCACTGCTCTCAGGACAGATTTTCAAAAGTATTAAGAGCCACCACCTCCACAGCCAGGAACTAGAATACATACATTTTGGAGTTTCTGATTCTGACCCCGAATGTTTATCAGTTAGTGCCTTCTCTATTATAAAGGTGTGAAGATAAAATCCTCAATAGTATGAGTAATAAAAATAAGCATGACTCGTGAAAAAAGCTTCAAGGAAAAGATGACATCGTATAATTAGGAAAACATATAAAAGGAAAGCATACTAAAACTAGGGCAGTAATGGAGAAAAAGTTACATGTGCTGTAGAACTAGAAAACATACTATCAAAGTGTGTCTGATGTAACTAGTGACATGAAATGGAGAAAAATAATAACATGCAAGTTATAGAATGGTACTGAATGAAGCAATGAGGTTCAGGAGAGCTACGTGAATAAATTACCAAGATAAAATGTCATAATATCCAGGACTAACTTGTATTAAAAAAGAATAGACACTAAAAGTATGTCCCAAATAAATTATGCTTAAGTTGTTTGCTTTCTGGGTCTTATAAGGTGAAGTGCTGATATTGTCCAATGAGGAAACAGTAATGTATTTTCTAATCATATTAATGCAAGCTAAAAATAGTGTCTTCTATACATGTGTAACCTTGACATACAGTAGAGTATTTCTAATAACTTCAACTCCTTGATATTGGAGTTTTTCCCAATATTCATGGCACAAATGGGCAAAAATCCCAAGAAAGTGGTGGGTTTTCCTTAATCATGTCTTATTCACGGCTGACCAATTAAAAAAAATAGCCACAAATAAAGTGCAGAGTTCAACGTTTTTCAGTGTCACATGACAACAGCCATAGAGAGAAAGACTTGTTAGACCACAAGAACTGGAAACAGCAAGCATATGCTTTGTTTTCTTCTCCATAGCTGCTTTAGGATGTGATTACGATTACATCAAATTGATGTAAGACTGTGGCTGATCCTTCTTCCCACCTTTTGTCCCAGCACATTTCTGTCCTCTTCCTCATGCTTAAATCAACGCCACAGGGAAATATGTTCTGTGCTATGTCTGGCTGTGCAATCAGTCAATGAATATCAACATTGGCAGAAGAAAAACAGAGTAACCAGGGGCAGACATTCTCAGTCTGAAAGCACCTCAGATCAGCAAGAGCCAATTGTGAAATTACACCCTAGCTGTATAGTGTTAGGCAAATCCTTTTACTCGTAAATGAAATCAGAAAATAATATCCTAGGTTAGTTGGGATTAGGGGTAGGTCACCAGTGTATCAATAAATGTGGATTTAACATGACAGATTTGCAAACCAGCCTTCTTTCAGGGTAAATATATGAGTTCTTGAGCTTCTTGGTGGAAAAAAATTAAATGGAGGCAACAGAAACTATATCCAAGGCAATAAACTGCAATCTTAATGGAATAAAGTTATACAGTCAGATGATCATTCCTAAAGACTGCCTGCAAATGCAGAACCCTTAAGAGGATTTCTTAATTGAGTTATATGTGCATTAAAGTATGAAGAAAGCCTTTGGAAGAGGAATAACATCCCACACATGGCTCTGAGAGAGAGCAGAGAGCCAGAACTCTCATGGCGCTGCACAAGCCGGGAAAGCAGACTGGATTTCAAAGCATGTAAATGTCATCTGCTGTTTTGGCCCACCACATCCAGGAAGAAAAAATTGAGGTATACAGTCTTCATAAATAAGAAAAATGTCATTAAAAAGTCCCACATATGAATTGCTAATTTCTTCTCCAGGTAGAAACAACCCATCAACACTTTGAATATGGTTTCAGCACTAGGCCTGCATGTCAACAAGATGCAATTGAGCTTCCAAGATATTTTGAGAAAATTAAATGCCTGAAATTACTATTTCACAGAAATGAAAAATATTTTTTTAAAATGCTATTTTAGCTGATAAAAAAATAATAATTTCAAAAGCTTTAAAGACACAACCAACAATTACTTGGCACTTCTATGTGCTTAGTGTTATTATTAAGGGTGAAGTCAACTTAATAAATACAATACAAATGGAGTCTATTAAGTATCTTGGTACATTAGAAAAAAATTATCACACTGTGGGTTCATGCATTCAGGAATACGCCAGCCAAAGTTCTGCTATATATATATATATAAAAAACAATTTCAGTAGGAATTCGGTTCTTATATTTAGATATTTACAGTGCAGGTGATTGGCTTCGTCATGCAGAGTATTAATATGGATTGCTTAAGCCTTCCAGACCTTGCCAATCAGCAAGCCCACTGACGTGCTAAGTGATTAGCTTTAAAAGCAATACTCACTGTGAAGACTTTCTCAGGCTGACCACGAGCTCTCATGTTTGTGTCATGAATTTGCTTGAGTATCATCCAAGCTTCATCATGTTTTCCAACCTAAAAGTTTGATCAAAACATTTGAACAAAACATATATACAGTCAAGATATTCACTATAGTCACTGAACAATCTTAATGCCTGTTACATAGAGGTCATGATATAAACACATAAATCTAAACACAGGAATCTAAAAACTGTTCGGAAAATTATACCTCCAGCAGGAACCGTGGGCTTTCTGGCATAAAGGTGAGGGCTACCACGGAAGAGACACAGGGCAGTGCGCAGACAATCACAAATACTCGCCAGCTATGGAACTGGTAGGCAGAACCCATGCTGAAACTCCATCCTATGAAAGCAGAAATTCACAAAAAGTAAAGAAATAAGTATTGTGCATGGGAGCCTGTAGCTTCTTGGAGATACAAAATGATACCTGTATTAAATGAAGCCTGATTGGTCTCTTCTATTTCCACAAATATCAGTGATTTCACAAATAATCTTACACTATGAATTTCAGTCTCTTGCACGTGACTAGTCATGCTGGAAAATGACCATATTATGAGGAGTGGGAGACTTAGCAAAATCTGCATGAAGGAACCAAACAGATATATCATCCCCTACATTAAGGATATATACACAAAGAAATAATTTTCTATCAATACTAGAAGAGGGAAGAATTAAAAATCTACACTCAAATTATATATTTTATGGAATTTTGCAGCCTTCCTTATTAACTGTTTCTACAAAGACTTCATTTCAATATTCTAAATAAGAGTCTCCTAATTTGATACAGTGCAACACATAAAGCATTTACAGTGCCTAATACCTGTTTCGACCCTGTTCCAGAGCACTATACCACTCCTTAAATTCTGTGAAAAGTAAACAGATATTCATCTCCTATGCCCCATAATTAGATGCACAGGAAAAAATACTCAGTATTTAAACTTATATCTGAAATGAGTAACCTGAACAGTGAAGTAGAGAGAGAATTTATTATTATATAGAGATTAAGAAAAAAAGGACAACAGCAAAACATCTTCCTCATTTGAAAAATTGATCTTGAGATACATCTGAGTGCTGACTAAAAATATAAATCACATAAAAAATATGTGATTTTTTAGTATATTATGACTGGACTCTTGAAATGCTAGAATTGTAAGAAACTTAGGAATTTCCTTAAGAAAGAGCAAAAATATTTGGGTAACTAGCTGGCCTTTTAGTCTGGCTTCAATATGTTAGAAATTCTCAAGTAAAATTTTCAAAATTCACTTATTAAAAATTAGCGGAAAATAAGAACAATGATAAAGGACTGAAGATGTTACTGGGAGAAAATGGAATGCTGGTTAATGAAAGAGCTGACATTGGATTAATCTGATATATTTTTTTGCTAACTGATTTTTCTAGACGAAAGACAATGTTAATTAAATCTGTCTCGATATCAGTAAACAACTGGTACAACATTGTACCAAATGGCCTATTAAATAGTACTTCAAAGGAGGTATTTAGCTGTTAAATTTATAGCGTATTTTGGAATTTAAAGATCTCATGCTGTGGATCATAAATATATTCTTGGAAAAAAAAATCTCATATTAAATAAAAAAATTCTCATATTAAAGTAGTTACATGTTACCATATGAAAAATATAGTCAACCCATGTGGGTTTTTTTACCTTTTATCAACAGTTCAGTGAAATATTTTGATCTACAGACTTGGGAATATCTTTTTTTCTGCTCTCCTACAAACTTCCTGTGTTTCTGAAATGATGCCAGGTTGCCCTACATCCTCGTTTAGCTCTGCCTTCTTTATCTCTGATAGACAGATGTAAAATCAATGGCAGTGTTGGCAATGATCTTGGAATGCCATGTTACTTTTTTTTAAGTAAGGCTCCAGATAAACAGACCTTTGCCCTCCAAAGTTCCCTCCAATAAAAAGAAGCTGTCTAAAATATAATGTTAAATTTTATTCCAAAACAGAGCTTGGAATGAAAATTTAAGATTAAAAAAATAAATAAAAAAAAGAATCTAAAAGCGTATTAAAATCTACTTTCTACTGATTTTTAGAAAATGTCAACTTTAGATCTTACGGAATCTTGAATAACACAGGTATACTTTAAATTGGTAAGGGAAGGAAATAAAGAAGGAAAGGTTTACAGTGAGTTAATAAGGCAATTAGAAACCATATCTGTGTTTTGGGATACTGTGTACACATTTTATTGCAATAATTAGAATCATAATCTTCACTATATATTTTAAACTATAGCATAAAGTCACCTGAAACAGAACTTGCAAAATTATTTCCTTTTGGTTAAGTTAATTTTCAGTCAGAACAGTGAGCTGATTTGACTTGTTGGGCAGCCATGCAAATGCTAGTGGTATGGGGAAGGTGGCACAGGATGGGGGTTTTCATTTTTCAGAACAGCATGGTCAAGGTATCGGCTCTTGTCGTTAGAAATTGTTCCAGAAATACATAAAGCCACTGGTATATTTCAACAATCTGCCTTTCACTGCTCTGGTTTATGTTTTATGAGATTGAGCCTCACAAAGGGCACTTCTGCAGTCAATTAAATCAACCTGGCTTTATACCTGTCATAAAACAACAGCAACATCTTGTGCTCTGTAGCCAGTCCTGGAAAACAGTGGTGAAAATTTATTTTAAGGTGTCATTTATTAATGAAAGTGAAGCATACTACACTTAATTAAAACCAATAAGTACGCCATTCATCCTGCTGCCATCCTGACAACTTACAAAACATCTTTTTTACTCTTCAAAATATCTGACGGGCATGTCAAGTGAAATGTTCTTTGTGTTTTTATTGCTCTTACTCCATCTTTTTCTCTATATATTGTATTAGCTGCTGCAATTTATCTTGTGATTTAACATAGCTGCTGAATTAATGGTTACCAGTGAATATCAGGATTATGAGAAGCAGTCAGTAGGAAAAAAGCCAGCTGCAACACAGCTTTCTTTAGGCTGCTCTCCTATCTGTTCCAGCACCAGCACTAGATCAGAAAACAAAAATATATTTCAATGCAGGGTAAGTTTAGATTTATTCTTTTGCTTAACACATCCCATTTGCCTAGGTCATGAGCTAAGCTGACCCGTTCAGAAGACTGATTGACAAAGTTCCTTGGGAGGCTGCCCTGAAGGATATTGGAGTCCAGGAAGGCTGGACATACTCCAAGAGAGTAGTCTTAAAGGCACAGGAATAGGCTGTCACTGTATGCCAAAAAACAAGTAAAAGGGGAAGGAGATCGGCCTGGCTAAATAGGGACCTTTGGCTGGACCTCAAGAACAAAAGGAGACTTATAGAAGACTATAAAGATGTAGTGAAGCTATGCAGGGAGAAAATTAGGACAGTCAAAGTGCAGCTAGAGCTCAGCCTAGCTGCAGCTGTTAAGGATAATAAAAAATGTTTCTATCAAGTCATTAACAACAAAAGGAGGATTAGGGAAAATCTCCCTTCTTTATTGGATGCAGAGGGAAACATAGTAAGAAAGGATGAGGAAAAGGCTGAGGTGCTCAGCGCCTACTTTGCCTCAGTCTTTAGCAGTGGAACTAGCTGTTCCCTGGACACCCAGCCTCATGAGCTAGGAGACAAGGAGGGGAGGCACAATGAGGTCATCACAATTAAAGAGGAAGTGGTCAGTGACCTGCTACACCACTTGGATGCACAGAAGTCTATGGGACCGGATGGGTTACACCCAAGGGTGCTGAAAGGGCTGGCAGATGTGCTCGCCAAGCCACTTTCCATTATTTACCAGAAGTCATGGGTAACTGGGGAGGTCCCAATGGACTGGAGAGTAGCAAATGTAACATACATCTACAAGAAAGGCAGAAAGGAGGATCTGGGAAACTATAGACCTGTCAGTCTGACCTCGGTACCAGGGAAGGTCATGGAACAGATCATCTTGAGGGCCATTACAAGCCATACAAAAGACAACCAGGGGATCAGGCCTAGTCAGCATGGGTTTATGAAAGGCAGGTTCTGCCTGATGAACCTGATCTCCTTCTATGACAAGATGACCTGACGGTTAGACGAGGGAAAGGCTGTGGATATTGTCTAGCTAGACTTTCAAGAAGCATCTGACACTGTTCCCCATAGAATTCTCATGGAAAAACTGGCTGCTCATGGCCTAGATGAGCATACGATCTGAGGGATCAAGCACTGGCTGAACAGACAGGCCCAAAGAGTGGTGGTCAATGGAGTTAAATCCTGCTGGTGGCCAGTCACAAGTGGTGCTCCTCAGAGCTCAGTGGTGAGACCATTTCTGTTTAACATCTTTATTGATGATCTTGATAAGGTCATAGAGTGTATCATCAGTAAGTTTGCAGATGACACTAAGTTAAGCAGGAGTGTTGATCTGCATGAGGATAGGGAGGCTCTACAGAAAGACTTGGATAGATTGGATTGATGGGCCAATGTTAATGGTGTAAGCTTCACCAAGACCAAGTGTCAGGTCTTGCACTTGGGCCACAATAACCTGATGCAACACTACAGGCCTGGGGAAGTGTGGCTGGAAAGTTGTCTAGCAGAAAAGGACCTGGGAGTTCTAAGTGACAAGTGGCTGAATATGAGCCAGCAGTGTGCCCAGGTGGCCAAGAAGGCCAATGGCATCCTGGCTTGTATTAGAAATAGTGTGACCAGGAGAAATAGGGGGGTGATTGCCCCCTTGTACTCAGGGCAGGTGAGGCCACACCTTGAGTGTTGTGTCCAGTTTTGGGCACCTCAATACAAGAGAGATATCGAGGTGTTGGAGCAAGTGCAGAGGAGGGCAATGAAGCTGGTGAAGGGCCTGGAGAATAAACCTTATGAAAAGCGATTGAAGGAGCTGGGACTGTTTAGTCTGAGGAAGAGGAGACTAAGGGAAGACCTCATCACTCTCTACAATGACTTGGAAGGACATTGTAGAGAAGTTGGTGCTGGTCTCTTCTCACCAGTAATTAGCAATAGAACAAGAGGGAACGGCTTCAAGCTGCAACAGGGTAGGTTTAGACTGGGCATTAGGAAAAAATTCTTCATGGAAAGAGTAGTCAGATACTGGAATAGGCTGCCCAGGGAGGTGGTCAAGTCACCATCCCTGGATGTGTTTAAGGGTTATTGAGATGTGGTGTTGGGGCATATGGTTTAGGGGAGAACTTTGTAGGGTAGGGTTGGTGGCTGAACTTGATGATCCCAAGGGTCTTTTCCAATCTGACTGATTCTATGATTCTATAATGGAGCCATTAGAGTAGCGCTGAATTTAGCTCACAAAGTGGCTTTCATTCCTATTGTATATAATTCTTGAAAGCAAATGGAAATGTGTTTTTGGCTGTAACTCAATTTACTTCTCCCTTCTCTGGTTTATGACACAATAGCAGAGACAGAGTAGCTCTACATGGTTGCATTCAGAGCACTGCACAGCAGCCTAGAGCTAAACTTCACCCTTGCTCTCTGGTATGCCATATTTGAGAGTCATTAATATTTAAAATGGTGGCAAGTCCCAGTGTTTTATGAATCGCAAGATGTTTGGCCCAAATGCATCTTAGGAATGATGTGTGGTACAGCAATGTAAAACTTGCAATGACTGAATTTGAAGCTGCTGCAGCAACTCCTGTGCTGAATACCACCCTCCCACTTTACTGACTGCTGGAAAAGGCCAAGTGGATTACAGACACAGCAATTACCAATTACAGAAACATGGCAGCATGCAGTAGAGTAAACTTAAAATGTACAAGATGCTAATCTAGAACTAATCACCCATTTGTATGTTGAATTCATTGTCATAAAAATCTTCTGTCCCAACACAGCATTTCATCTGCTTCACATTATTAATAAATCAAAAGGATATTATAAACAAGTTCTTGCTCCAGAGGAGAGAAAAGAGCATTTCTGTCATAGACTTTCTGACCAAATGTAAAGGGAAACCTGTCCATATTATGCTGAATTTTATAAATGTATATTAGCTGATAAACAGTGAGTGTCTTTGAGGATGTGGATCATCTTTTACAGTTGCTAGGTTACTAGAGAACAGACTAGTGGGGATGACTTTCTTAGCTTTCCAAAATGCAGGCTGATAGGGTGCAAGATAGCTCTCTACAAACCCATAACAGTTACAATAAAGTGCAACGTGGGCAATGAAAAATATGAGTACCTACAGAGCCTGCATACATACTAGCTGGCAAGGGGAAGGTTTCTAAATACCAGAGGAATAAAGTTGTTAAACACCTTTACAAGAGAATTATGTGGCCAAAGAAAGCCTAATACATGGATTTTATGCCATGGTTAGCTTTAGACTGACCGGTCTTGATACCAATCTTTATTAGTCCTTCAGTAGGAATCAGAGGAATTAGATTCATGGCAGTGTCAGAAATTGTCAAAAAACAAGTTTGCATAAACTTCTGTCTCTTGGTAGATGGAAGGAGTGGAAGGAGGGAGTAGATGCAAGAATATCCCTAAACATAAGAAAGGTGGAGAAAGATAGCCAAGGAATTTATAGGACTTGATAGGTTCTTCTGCAGAATCCTTTCTATGATTTTACAACTTTTCTTAGTTCTGTTTTACCACAAAATCTTTGGTCAGAACTCAGCTTTCTAGCCTCAATTATAAATGTTTTAAATTTGAAAAATTTCTAGTGACTAAGATGTGTGATTGCTGTAAGTTGCCACATGGTGACACTGTTAGCACACTTAATACAAACAAGTTTAAAAATCTGCACAAAAACACTTCTACTATTAAATAATGTTTTGTTGAGTATTTCCCAAATTTAAGCGAAATCAAGATTATTAGGAGGAATGGAAGTATTTTGAGTTTGGCAACACTGAAGTACATTATTATTGCAGGTACATTCAGTCTGCCCTGGAATTACTCAATTTAACTGTGAGTGACATCTAGGATTTGAGCCCATGTGTTTTAGTGTTTAGTGATACTGATAAGAATAATGGCAAAACATCATTGAAACTGAACGAAAAATAGTTCAGGTAAGTTTTGTAGCTGAGGAAGCTCAATTAGACTTTTCACAACACGGAGTGAAACATATAGTTTCTAAACAAATGCAGAAATAATGTTTTCAGAGTTACTCTGCAATGGTATTAATGTGAAATTCCAGTAACACAAAGTAGAATACTTGTCTTTCCGGTGGTTATCAACATCACATGGGAAAGGCAGTGATATTTTCAGCCTATATATATATATAGTTAGATACTCTACAAACCCACTGGCTCAGCAGGTCAGATGCTGGTCGTTTCTGCAGAATGAATCTTGAAAGAAAAACAGCTGAAGTGTGGCAGGCCATGATGAAGGTAACTTAACAAAGGTGCCTGTATAAGACTCTGATTCTCATCTGCCTGGCTCTCTAGCTGATGCTATTAGTCTCTGGGAGCCATGAAGATCAACCATTCAATAAAAGAAGAAAGTAATAATGTTAAACAAATATATTTTACAAATACATTAAGCTCAACTTGGTGTGCTGACACTTAAAACTATGATTAAAAGGAATAAGGCATTTTCTAAAGACATATTTCCTCTCCTGCAGGGGAGGCTGCTGTCAACTACTGACACTCATCACTTCCCAGTGTTAGAGCTATTTTCATCTGAAGACCTGAGATTATCAGGTCTCCAATCACTACTCTAGTATTATCTGCCATTCAGACAAGCCCCAGGACAGCTCTAAGCAGGGCTGACCTCACGCAGAAAATAATTTGCTCTCTAATACCATGGGACACAACTCCTCTATCTAGTGCATGGCACTGTATTCCAGGTGAGGTCTCCAGCTGTAGTACCTCTGAACAGTGACATTAAATGTTTCTAATGCCTCCTATAGTACTGCTCAGTTTTACTTTCCTGGAGGAGGAAGTTGTATGTACCTATACTTCAGACAATGATATGGTATGATACGTGCCCAGAATTTGAAGTTTAGTAATGATATGTCGGCCTTTCACTTAACTGTACATATACTCTGCACAGAATATAGAGTTGTTCAGTTTGTTTCCTTGCTATGGAAATGCTAATGTATCTGTGACAGGCCTGATAGTAAAAATCATAAAAAATATTTTCAAATCAGAATACCTTGCAATGCTGGGGAAAAGAAAGACAAGGGAAGCTTGTAAGTCATTGCATGCATGGATTGCAATGGTCTGTCTGAGATCTGACTTTCATTTGGCCCTAAAGTATGGCTTTATCAAGATGTTGTGACTCACAGTAGCCAAAAGAGGCAAGAAGTTAATCTTTAAAATGGCAGAAGAGATGAACAGATGTAATCAATTAAAGCAGTAATTCCTAATACAACTGCAGGTACCAAACAGCCTGGATGTGTCATCTGTCTAATCTTGGAGGATCTGCTAATGATTAGGAAATCAGGATCTCACATGCCTTCCTAGCTAGATAAATATGAATACAGGTAGGGACTTGAAGTAGGCTGTTGTCAGTACTGAACCTAATAGCAATGGCATGTCTGTATCTTGACTTCAACAAAGAAAGCTATTATGGCACTTCAGTTTTCTTTACTGGGAAGAATACTGGGCCAACTAAATAGAATAGAGACACGAATAAGGAAAAACGACTCACTAGCAGTTCTCATTACAGGGCAGAAAAGAAGCTATACAGAACCAGAACAAAAAGGACCTGCAAACCAAATGACAAATTTTCTACATATTGGTCCCATATTCCCACCTTCAGTGAGAATCCAAAGATGCAATAGTTATAACAAACAGTGGTAAAAGAGTAGAAGAACTTTCACAAGAGGCAGCTTATGGTGTTTTCAGAACTGGTTTTGCCTCTTCTGCATTTTCTATATGACTCAGAAAGGTATGATAACAAGAGGATTCCTGTACAATTCACAGAGCTGGACAAATCATCTTTTTACTGATGTAAAGCAGCACTAAAAAAAAAAAAAAACAATACACATATATAAAAACTATATTACAGAAAAAAAAAAAAGAAGAACACCTTGGGTAAGCGCACTTTGCAGTAAACATTCTGGTTTGAACAGCAGCTGTAAAAGTCAGCTGACAGTAAACCAGCTGGTAGGGGATGAAGATTCCTCTCTCTTTTAAGTTACTTGTCTTATGTATTCACTTCAGTTAATCTCCAAGCCACCACCCTCCCTAACATCATCTAATTACATGGTGAGTTATTGGCAATCTGCAGTGTTTTATTGTGCTTTTCTGTAGAGTTATATGCTACCTATAAAGCAGGAGCAGTAATACACAAGTCTTAACTCAGTCCTCGAAGATCTCACTGACACTGAAGAGGCATGAAAACAAGAGGAAAATCAGAGCCAAAATAAAGAATTTGGGATAAGACTGTACTGTCCAAATCCGTAAAGAAAGACATGAAATGCAGAGCCATCACCCCATACAGGGAGAGAGAAAGGATACACAAGAAATTTGTACAAAACTCTCTACATGGTTTTTTAATTTATTTGCACCTTATTCTTAAGAGAATTGCAATTATTCAACACCTGATTGGCCCTGCAGAGGGGCTCAGGTGATGTGTGATCATCATGCAGAGTTTTGTGAGTCTTTCCTAGACAGATATTCTGATTTAAACTATTCATTGCACCCGCCAATATGATACTGCATGAAAATAAGGGCTAAATGCAAAGCTCCACTTTAAGCAAAGGAACAAAGGATGTCACCGCTGAGGAGCAGAGACAACCCCGCAGTCTTCTACTCCTGTTTGCTTAACTTCGGACACT
>JAVFHW010076991.1:63136-86822 GCA_032159205.1 Eurystomus glaucurus suahelicus
GAAAAGGGTCTTTGCCAAGGAGATTGCAGGACTGGTTGACAGGGCTTTAAACTAGGTAGGAAGGGGGAGAGGGATAATAATAACATGGAGACTGCCAGTCTAAAGAGGCAAGGTGATACACCAGTGCTGAAAGGAGGGTGTGACAGTAAGGCTCTTCAACCTGTTGCATGGGGGAATGACGTAGAAACTGCAGCACAGGCAATGCCTACCACAGACAACCTAATGGCTTCTAAGGAGAAAGGATTCAACAGGGTAGTGACCATGAAACATCTTAAAGAAATAAAGGTGTGTCCCTCTAGGAAGACGACATGACCAGCAGCCCAGCTGAAGTGCCTCTACACGAATGCACGAAGCATGGGCAACAAGCAAGAAGAACTGGAAGCTACTGTGCTACAAGAAAACTATGACATAGTGGCCATCACTGAAACATGGTGGGATGAATCCTATGACTGGAGTGTGGCTATCAAAGGCTACAGGCTATTTAGAAGGGGCAGGCATGGAAGAAGGGGTGGAGATGTTGCCCTCTACATTAAGGAATGGGTAAACTGTGAAGAGCTGCCCCTGAAGAATAGCCACGAGAAGGTTGAAAGCCTATGGATAAGAATTAGGGATCGTGATAACAAAGGGAGCCTCGTGGTTGGGGTTTATTATAGGCCACCTGATCAAGGGGAGGATATTGATGAAGCCTTCTTACTCCAGCTCCAAGAGACATCACACTCGCAGGCTCTCATCCTGCTGGGGGACTTTAATCACCCTGACATTTGCTGGAAAAGTAGCACAGCAAGCTGTGGGCAATCCAGGAGATTCCTGGAGTGCCTGGATGACAACTTTCTAAAACAAGTAATAGACAGCCCTACCCAAGGAAATACGGTACTAGGTCTGATAGTGACCAATGTAAGTGAACTCATTGGGGACATCAAGATTGGAGGTAGCCTGGGCTGCAGTGACCACGAACTGGTTCGGGTCACTGTCCTGAGGGGTAAAGGACAGATAAAAAGCAAAATAAACACTCTAAACTTTAGGAAAGCAAACCTTGAGCTCTTCAAGGAATTGCTTAACAGAACACCTTGGGAGGTAGTCCTCAAGGGTGAAGGGGCAGAGCAGAGCTGGCAGATCTTCAAGGAGGCTTTCCATAGAGCGCAAGAGCTCTCAATACCCATGTGCAGGAAGTCAGGCAAGAAAGGAAAGAGACCGGCATGGCTGAGTCAAGAACTGCTGGTTAAAATAAAGAACAAGGCGAAACTGCACAAGCAGTTGAAACAAGGACAGGTAACCTGGGAAGAATATGGGGAAGCTGCCAGGTTATGTAGGGACAAGGTCAGGAAGGCCAAGGCGCAGCTGGAGCTGAACCTGGTGAGGGATACAAAGAAAAACAAGAAGGGATTCTATAAGTATCTAAATCAAAAAAGGAAGGTCAAAGAAGGTGTACACCCCCTGGTGAATAACAATGCTGAATTAGTAACAACTGATGAGGAGAAAGCTGAGGTACTTAACAACTTCTTTGCCTCAGTTTTCACCAGCAACCTCTCTCCTCACAGCCCTCAAGATGATGACTCACAGGACAGGAAACATGTTGACAAAGTCCCTCCTACTCTAAGCATGGACAAGGTTCATGATCACCTGAGGAACCTGAACATAAACAAGTCTATGGGCCCTGATGAGATGCATCCCAGAGTCCTGAGGGAATTGGCTGATGTAGTCGCTGAGCCACTCTCCCTAATATTTGAAAAGTCCTGGCAGTCAGGTGAAGTCCCTAGTGACTGGAAAAAGGCAAACATTGTGCCCATCTTTGAAAAGGGTAAAAAAGAAGACCCTGGGAACTAGCAACCTGCCAGCCTCATCTCTGTGCCTGGCAAGGTCATGGAACAGATCCTCCTGGAGGACATGCTGAGGCACATGGAAGACAGGGAGGTAATCCAAGGTAGTCAACATGGATTTACTAGGGGCAAGTCCTGCCTGACCAACCTAGTGGCCTTCTACAATGAAGCAACTGCATCAATTGACAAGGGAAGACCTATGGATGTCATCTATCTGGACTATCGCAAGGCCTTTGACACGGTCCCCCACAACATCCTTCTCTCTAAGTTGGAGAATTATGGGTTCAATGGGTGCACTGTGCAGTGGATAAAGAACTGGCTGGATGGTTGCATCCAGAGAGTGATGGTCAATGGCTCAATGTCCAGGTGGAGGAAGGTGACAAGTGGTGTCCCCCAGGGGTCTGTGCTGGGACCAGTGTTGTTTAATATCTTCATTAATGATATCAACGGTGGCATTGAGGGCACCCTCAGCAAGTTTGCAGATGATACCAAGCTGGGGGGTGCAGTTGATACTTCCAACCCTGAAACATTCCATGATTCTATGATTCTATGATTCTATGAATAACTCCCAAGTGGCTTCATTCTGAAGCAAGTATTGTAGTACTTCTTGGAAAGCGCATATATTGTCACTCATCAGTCATAGAATCATTCCGGTTGGAAGAGACAATCAGGATCATGACGTCCAATCGTCTCTTGATAATGAGCATAGATTTTGAAAACTTGCAAATCTGTAATTTTCATCTTAGATTTTAAATCAGTGTTTCTAAAACTTTCTGCTTGTACATCCTCAAAATAGCTTTCTTCCTCTCTACCTTATACTTTATAAAATAGAAATTAGTGCAAAAATTATCTTAAAACTTATGTTAATTGTGTATTTCTGAAATGTAAAATGAGAAACACCATTTTGTAATTGAACTCATTAAGTACGTAAATATACATATTCCAGGCTAGAATGTTCTGTACTTCCCTCATATGTACTCATGACTCTTACTCAAAGAAAACTGCACAAGACTACTAGAAATTAATGTAGATGGACATAGGTCAAATTTTGTCCACATTCAGACGCAAAACATGACAAGGGCTGTGACTTGCAATCAAAAGCTCAGATGTTTATTTTCCTTATAAATGGCTGCTTTTCTCACCTTTCTGTATCTAAAGTTGTTTTGGAAAATTTTCCACTTTCAGTAAAAGATCTGACATAGATCTACATCTACTTGTAAGGACTCTTATGGCACCCCTCTCAGTCCTGTGGAAACCAACGCTTTCTGTAAGTGCTCGAATGTAAGATTCTTTTATATATATGTTTGCAATCTTTCAGATGCCCTTGTAATACTACAGAGTCAGTAAAAATCAAAAGTAGTGCTGGGATGCAATAGCTTAGTGATCTGCTTCCTGAATTTAATGACCACTAGATGTTTTTCAAATGGATGTGTAGAGTTCTACATGGCTAACTAAGGCCTATGGATGAAAGATTTATTGGTCTTAATTATTTTTATGGGTATATAGCCTAGAAGCATTTTATGAAACCCCCATTATTGAAAACCACAGCAGTAGCTGGCGGCATCTGGAAAGCAAATTGAACCAAAGAATGGTCTACAATTTTTCTTAGCTTAACAACCAGATAAAAAGTGAGTATAGAAATTAAACTGTATTTTTCCGATACAAGTAAGATCTATTCAATAATTATGCTGAGATTACATTATAATCCAAAGCAGAATGGAGACTGAAGAATGGGAAAGACGATGCTCTAATTACTCACATATAAAAAAACAACAACCCAGAATAGGCTGCTAAGGGTTAATATTTAGCTGATACCATCAAAAATCTCATTACAAGCACTGTGGCACATAATTGATCTGACTGTTTGGCTGACTGAGTCAGTGGCCCCAGAGATTTGTGTACTCATGCAGTTTGGCAGAGTCCTTGCTTGGGTCTGGCTCTGTGCAGCTGTTCAGTGAAAGCACTTCACAGTCTGCAAAACAAAAAGGTAAAATCTGCTGGCCATGATTCTGACGGTGTCATAACTTACAGACTTGTCAGTCTAAGAAGAATGGGCCTTGTCATGCTTACCAGAGATGATGGATCAAGCAAATGTTACCAATGTAAAAAAAAAAGTGGGGGAGAGCACATGTTAAAAGACACTGCTATAAGAGTTTTAAAATATCATGGTCAGTGTCAACGTGGACACTGTGTAATGAAATGTCACTAATATGTGCTTCAGATTTTGTTTGTAGGAACTTATTTTTGATTTCTTGTTAAGATTTATACCTCCAGTCTCTTACATGTATTTAGTGGTTTCCACTACTTTATTTTGCTACACCTAATTAAGAATTGAAAATGGTTTGCATACAAAGCTTTAAATATCTGTTTGGACAGTGCTAAAGAGTACAATAAGAGTAAATCATAACCAGCAGCAAAAATCTCCTTTTATAAGTAGATAATGTAAAATTGTCAAATGCCCTGTGCAGTAGTCATTATGAACCAAGTCTGAAAGAAAACACTTGTCTGCAACAAAATCTGAGTAGATTGTTGTCCTACCAATACGCAAAACACAGATACAATACTATCTGTGTATTTCTGTGTGATGCCCTCCATGGCCTGCTGATAGCTTAGGGCTCAAGAATTGTGTTATATTTGAAGTGATAACTTCTTGTAAACACTACTAACAGCAGCTGTTAAATGTGGAAGCTAATTGGATTTGTAAGTGTTCTTGTCCTGGTTCAGGACTTCCAGTGATTTATGTACATCTGGACTAAGGATATTTAAAAGATGGGATCACAATGAAGAAAAAAAAGAGAAATAATTAATCAAAAAAGACAATCAGAAAAAAGCACAATAAAATACTGCAGTTTATGAAAAGAAAATGGGGCCTTCCTATCTAGCATAACTTGAAAACAAAACAATCATTTAAATACTGGGACAGCTTCTGAAGAATACAGAGAGGACACGTCTTCTATCAGTGACAGGCTCTTTACCTTTCCCATGCTACTGCAGTGTAACAGCAGAACATCTATGCAATTCAAGAAACTTTTCAAAACTTCACCTTCTTGTATTTTATTTGTTTTCAAGTTGTTGCAAGAAAAACCTTTTTTTTTAATGAATATTTCGGTGCTGTGATTTAAGTCTCATTTCCTTTTTTGCTATTGAATTTACCTCTTACTATATTTTTTAATTTTAAACAAAAAGGAGCAATCTCCTATCACTAAGAGAGGTATAGAAAGACTACATAGACAGTTTATGTGATCTAATAATTAAACCACATGTGCATTCAAAGAATTATCTTCTAATATAACATCAGATTAACCTAACAGATAAATCAATTAAACCTAGTCAGTTGAATATATGGAGCTTTTCTGTACATATTGTGAGTCATGAGTCAGAAGTCTTGAATTCGAACTTTGGTCAAACACTTGCAACACAAATTTTATTTACGCTCACAAATCAAGTTCTAATAATCCTCAGTTATAATCTATCACAGCTACCCAACGAGTGGCAGGGGTGCAGGTGGATTTTGCCTATGGAGAGGCAGTCACAGTGTTTGAAATGTGATTATAAAAAGGAATAAGCAATCGGATGCTTCTATCAGATTGAAACACAGAAGGTTCCTCTGGGAAAATAAAACAAACTAAAAGCCTTACATTGATCTCTCTGTGATTCCTCACATTTGTATTATATGGCAATGTTACCTTCAGGAAATAGCTAGGAGGGTGGCAAAAACTTTCAATGCCCCAAAACAAATAGTTCCTCTGCTAGAACAGACTCAAACAGCAAGAGAGAAACAGAGTGGTAGAAAGCAGCATCTGCTCACCTCAGCCAGCATCAAAGCTGAGGAGATCAGGAACCGGAACCTCAGCCCAGAGCCCTCACCATCAAATCTTGCTGTTTCTCTTTGCTTATTTTATAACGATTTCTGCTGGCATGTTTAGAAAGTGTAAAAATTCCCAGTCGTGCTGTGAATCTTAAGCACACAAACACTATAGGCTAGATAGATCAGGTTTTTTTCCTTAAATTTGTACAGGTCTTGCCCCTATAAGTATGAGCAGAAATAACATAGTTAGATGCTGTGTTCAGATACTCAGGCATACATAGATATTGAATATACCTAGATGGACTGCCTTTCACTGAAGTAGGCATGATTTTCAAACGTAACATTTAATATTTTTCTTATTCTGCAATGGATTATGTTAATTTTATTCTAAAGGCAACTGCACTGCAAACTGAAAACTGGTATTCCAGTTGTATATCCAATCCATAGACAGTGTATATTGTTGAAGTGAAAAGAAACTGTTACTGAAAGAACAATCACTAACTTATTCAGAGTAGACAGTTTTATAAACTAGAAAAAAATAAAATATGGAAGTACAGTTGGCAAATTTGTGCTGTTATGCTGTATTCCAGATAATATAATTTTTGTATCTGAATAATCATAGGCTAAAACCAGTGACCTCTTCTTTTGCCCATCCATACAAATCACCTGATTTTTTCATCTGTTATAGACCAATCAAAATTAGAAGCTTATTTGTCTCTAACAAAAAAATTGAACAAAGAAGAAATCTCATCAGATTAGCACCTAATTAGTTTCTGGAAATGAAAAGCAAAGGTTGTGCCTGACACTTGAGACATTTCTGATGGCCTCCAGACAGAATTCTAAGGCAGCTTCGTTAACTTGGATGTAATTTTTCTTAATTTATACTCAAGGCCAAATAATTGTGTGAAACTGAGTTTTCATTAAAACTAAGACTGAGGAGTTGCCATTGTTTTATTGTCATAAGAATGATTGACTATTTTTATGGTTTCTGTGGAAAATTGTATTTATGGCATTAGACAGTGATATGGCAGCAGTCTGTTCACCTGTCTGTCAGTTCCTCTACAAGCATTGTTCAAAGCCATTGACCTACTTCAAACAAATCTGACAGGAAGAAATAGTCTCAAAGATAATCACATTCCTCAAAGCACTGTGAAATGCACTGCCCAGGCAGAAGGGAGAGACCCCATCAGAGGATGGAGGAAAGGGCAGATGTCAGTGATCCCTCAGGGATGCTGCAGTACGCCTCGGCACTGGGACCTCACCATGACCACACCATCCATTGGCTTTAGCACCAGTCTGACCAAAGCCAAAATATGTTGCCTCCTCCCTGACAGCTGCCAGACCACAGCAGGGCTGTAACACATCTGAGAGCATGGTGAGAGTGTGGAAAGCTGAGTGTTTCTTATTGGACAGTGCTGGGGGCAAGAAAGGGCAACTGTAAAGTCTACAGTAAAAAAGAATCTGGAAAAAGCAAGGAGAAACTTAAAGTACTGTCACTGTCACTTTGTAAGGAATAAGGGATATTGACACAAACCTTGTGGAAATTTAGCCTCCTAGCTTCTCTGCACAGTATCACACAATGCTAGGGATTGGAAGGGACCTCAAAAAACTATCTAGTCCAATCCCTCAATTGCTCACAAGACAATTTGCTAGTGTTTCACTGAACCTCTCAATAAACAAATTTTCTCTTTTGTAGTCAATCTAAAGAGCCTGGGAGAAGGTTATATTTGAGGCTCACTCATGAGCATCTTCAGTACTCATTAAGTACATGTGTTAAAAGCTACTTAAGCTGCTAACACATCCAAATATAAACATCTAAATGACCATATAAAACCCTGCATTAAGGCACAGAAAATAGCAAACTAATAAACAAAGCTATTGTCTTTGCATTCCTAGCTGTATTTGCATAAGCAGCTGTTCTAAATTCTGCTGTGTTCTTTCATTCCTGTTGTTCCTAAAGATGAAGATTTTTTAGAAGTATATACATTCAGTAGAATCTAATTTCATAGGATTATTTCAAATGAAGAACAATTCATGAGTAGTATAACTCAAGCTAACATTAAAATTGCCTTGTACCCACTTGAATTCAGATTTTTAAAGTATAGATGCAGCTTCAGCTTGCATCATCTTAATAGAAGTGTGCTAAGTATGGGGGAAGCATAGCCCATCAGGGATCATTTTACCTCTTTGTGGAATGCAAAACAGATCAACAGATGTTGCATTACGTAGTAGATGCCTTTATGTCTGATCTATTCCATTTGTTCAGCATGACACAGTCTTATAGCAAAGCTTCGGCTTGTTTTAGATCTCAAATGGTATTTTCATAGATTCGTGGATTCTGAAGATAGCAGACATATCAGAAAGTCAATTGTACAGAAAAGGCAAAATTGAAGGGTTTTAAAATTTTTCCTCCAAGTTTTTTTTTAAAAAGATGTAAAATTCTGCAGATTTATTAGTGCATTCATGGGCTTTTTACAACTGAGAAAAGATACATGCAGCTCCTCCCCAGGCCATCTTATTTGGCATCTTTATTCTGAATGGCTAATAGAATTCAGAAATCTTCTGCAGAGAACAGAAGCTATTGTGTAACAGAAAATGGAGCCTTGGGCACAGCTTTTCTCAAAACAACTGCTGCCATGGCTTGAATTTGTTCTGAACCACCATGAAAAGGTAGACTATCAGGAAAAGGTTTGAGAAAAATATGAAAAGTAATGTTTTTTTAAATTGAGAGTTCAGAATTTTCAAGATTATAGAAGGTTCGACTTTTCCATTTCTTTTCCCACCAGTGCAGGGCTGTTCAGTAAAGAAACATTTTTTCTTCTTTTTGAAGCTATCAGTTAGAATGAAAACCTCTCTTCCCACACCTCATGAGTGGAAGGACTGCAAGATGGAGACTGGAGGAGCAAAGTCCCTCCCACAATAAGAGAAGATCAGGTTCATGACCACCCGAAGAACCTGAACATATGTAAGTCTGTGGGACCTGATGAGATGTATCCCAGAATCATAGAATCATAGAGTTATAGAAACATAGAATCATAGAATGGTTTGGTTTGGAAAGGACCTCAAAGATCATCTAGTTCCAACCCCACTGCCATAGCAGGGACACCTCCCACTAGACCAGGTTGCTCAAGGCCCCATCCAACCCGGCTTTGAATACCTCCAGGGATGGAGCACCCACAATCTCCCTGGACAACACAATCCTTCTAATTTCCAATCTAAATTTACCCTCTTCCACTTTGAACCCATTACCCCTTGTCCTATCACTACAGGCCTTCGTAAAAAGTCCCTCCCCAACCTTCTTGTAGGCCCCCTTCAGATACTGGACGGCCGCAGTAAGGTCTCCCTGGAGTCTTCTCTTCTCCAGGACGAACAATTGGCTGATCTAGTTGCCAGGCCACTCTCCATGATATTAGAAAAGTTATGGCAGTCAGGTGAAGTCCCTAGTGACTGGAAAAAGGGAAACATTGCACCCATTTTTGAAAAGGGTAGGAAGGAAGACTCTGGGAACTACTGACCTGTCCATCTCATCTCTGTGCCTGGGCAGATCATGGAACAGATCTGCCTAGAAGCTATGCTAAGGCACATGGAGATCAGGGAGGTGATTTGAGACAGTCAGGACGGCTTCATGAAGGGCAAGACCTGCCTGACTAACCTAGTGGCCTTCCATGATACCTAGTGGCCCTAGTATCAATACCAGCTGACAAATGAAGGGATTGAGAGCAGCCCTGTGGAGAAGGACTTGGGGGTAGTGGGGTATGAAAAGCTAGACAGAAGCTGGCAAAGTTTACTCACAGCCCAGAAAGCCCAATCTTATCCTGGGATGCATCAAAAGCA
Source organism: Eurystomus glaucurus suahelicus (assembly GCA_032159205.1). NCBI lineage: Eukaryota > Metazoa > Chordata > Aves > Coraciiformes > Coraciidae > Eurystomus > Eurystomus glaucurus. Next base: position 72,596 of record JAVFHW010076991.1, read on the forward strand.
GCATGGCCAGCAGGTCCAGGGAGGTGATACTGCTCCTCTACTCTGCTCTCACGAGACCTCACTGGGAATATTGCATCCAGCTCTGGAGTCCTCAGCACAAGAAGGACATGGACCTGCTGGAGTGGGTCCAGAGGAGGGTGACAAAAATGATCAGAGGGCTGAAGCACCTGTGCTATGAAGAAAGGCTGAAAGAGTTGGAGTTGTTAAGCCTAGAGAAGAGAAGTCTCCAGGGAGACCTTATAGTGGCCTTTCAATAATTAAAGGGGGCCTATAAGAAAGATGTGGACAGCCTTCTTAGCAGGGCCTGTTGTAACAGGACAAGGGGTAATGTTTTTAAACTAGATTTAGTAGATTTAGACTAGATCTAAGGAAGAATTTTTTTACAACGAGGGTGGTGAAACATGGACCAGGTTGCCCAGAGAGGTAGTAGATGCCCCAATGTCCTGGCTTCAGCTAGGATAGGGTTGATTTTCACAAGAAGCTGGAAGAGGCCACAGCCAGGACAGCAAACTGAACCAGCCAATGGAATGTTTGATACCATACTGACAGTATGCCTGCTATACAAGGGAATGGTGGGCCAGGGGCAGATGTTTTGGGCTCCCTGTCAGCTTGCAGGGCTAGGCGGTCTGAGCGGTGAGTGCTGCATTGCGTATTACTCACTTTATATATTATTTCATTAGTATTATTGTTACCACTGTTGTTTCTCCTCTTCTAGGGAAAGTTAAGGAGAATTTCTCTCCTTATCCCACAAGTTTCTGCTCTTTTCTCCCAATTCTCCTTTCCCCTCCCACTGGGGGTGGAGTAGGCATGGGCATGGGAAGTGAGCGAGTGACTGCATGGTACTCAGTTGCTGTCTGGGCCTAAAACATGACACTCATCCCTGGAAACATTCCAGCTCAGGCTGGATGGGGCCTACAGCAACTTTGTCTAGCTAAAGATGTCCCTGCTCACTGCAGGAGGCTTGGACTAGATGATTTTTGAAGGTCCTTTCCAGCCCAAAATATAAAACGATTCTATGACTCTATGAATAGTTCCATAGACTAGCATTTTCCAACATGTGTTGGAAATATCCAATGCTGTTATTTTTTATCTCTCTTTTTTTCCCCCCTTCCGATTTCTGAAATTCTCTCCTCCTTTAGTCTTTGTTTTCTTGATTTGCTCTTTTCTGGCCTATGCTGGCAACTGCTACAGCAATAGTATGTGTTTAATTGTTCCCTGAGAACAGGGATGGATGGGACCTGGAGGGGGCATCCAATGCATCCCCTTGCTTCAAATCCAAATCAATCATAACACCTTAAACTTAGAGTGACTGAGATTTCAGTACTTTCAAAGCAGTTTTATTCAGATGCTTAACTAACACACCATTAAGAAGTCTTTTCCACTATATATACTACCTCCCTTTGACAGAAATTTCTATTCAATCCTTTTTGTCTTATTATCTGTAAGCAGTTTATTTCATTTCCTTTTGCAGCTAATCATGCTTTTCTCTTATTTGCTGCCTCCAAGACTGAAGAAGACATCACAGATGCACCTCCTGCATGTCTAAATAATTGATGACATCCTATTTCAGCCTGTTCCAGCTTTAAACAAGGAAACAAAAAGCCATCAAATAACTGTTTTTTGTATTTCCAAATCACATTAATCAGGTGTTAATTTACAAGGAGCCGCAGTAAATCATCTCTGTAGATGACTACTGTGTATAATTTCTTTCTCTGGTTGTTCTGGGCGCAGTCATCACAATGATGCACTAGTATGAAATCAGTCATATATAAATCATATATGAATAAGTTATAAATAATGTAAGCACATCCCAGTCTTTTGGTTGGATGGATGCCCTGTGCCAGATATAGTCAAATTCCCTTCTGGGGACTACAGAAATGGAAGGCTAGAAGAAGCAACTTGGTGATCCTTTCCCTAAGATGAAATAGTGATTTATAAGCTGCTGGGCAACTAGCTGCTGAGCAAATGCTGGGAGCAGCTGATGAAGTAGCCACAGGTGAAATAAAGCTGTTCCTCTGATGCTCGGACCCACATCCAACACACATTTAAAAATTTAGAATTGCTACAAGAAATATACAGAACACAGTGATATCTGTAGAAGTAACAGCCACCTATTTGCAGCATCAGCATTGAATTTGACACTTTAAACCTTATAGGTTTGAGCAGACAGCTTGTGTCTAAACAGGCTTTACAGATATCAATCTGTGCAATCTCAACAAAGTAGTTAATAGTGAGTTCTTTTACTGACAAGTAATGATGAGATTAAGACCCTTATTTTTCAAAATAGTCAAGAATTTTCTGTACTCATCCAGGCACAATCCTGAGCTAGACCTTGAGATACACAAGTTCATGAGATTCCATTGAAAATGTAGCATATACAAGCTGCTATCAAAAAATGTGGCATCTAGTCCTTCATCTTAGTAACAAAGCCATTCATTAACATTTTAATTTCTACACAGGATATGCTGACAAACAGAAAAAGCTCCACTTTTCCCTTATATTGTCTAAAGCATATACCATGTAACATTTATGTACTGGGGAAGAATTGTTTCACAACATTCATCTTGGAATAATCACCACAGAAGTGTGTAAACTTTTGACTCCACTTTGCTACTGCAATAAACTTGTCTCCTTGTAAAGGAAGGAGACTAGCAGGCTAGACTGAAATCTCTGTACATCCACAGTTGCAGCTTCCACCACTCAGAAGGATCCTGCTCATCTAACCCCACTGATAATACATAGCATTGGCATAGGATTCTTTATCCCGGTTGATATGATTCCCATATCCCATGTTGTTGCCATGTTGAAGTTCTGGAGCCTGAGTTGTGGGCCCGAAGTTGGAGCTGACCTGTGGATGAGTCACAACCTAGCAGAATGTTTTGTTGTTTCTGTGGGCTTCATGTTCCAGAGGCAGAACCTGGCCCACCTGTGTCTCTATGTCTCCACCCTTACCCAGGTGGTTATGGTTGGGGTGATGGGTGAGGCCAGGATTATATTAACCAGGAGCCAATCAGTTAGAAGAGCTTCCTGTTGGGTGTGGCTTCTGTTGGGGCTGTCTGCATCTTGCTGAGCTCTCATGGTGGTGTCCTTCCATGTGAAGGGCCACTGAGGGAGCCATCTCTGTCCGTTGTGTCCAGCAGGCGATGCTGACACCACAGTGGGCAGCAGAGGAGCTGGGCCCACAGGAACCTATGGCAGGACTGTCTGAGGGAAGACTTGTGAGGGGATGTTGCTGAGTTCAGCATTGGCCTGTGTGATCAGGCATCTGATGTCAGCATAAAATGATGATGGCTGCACTGGCACAACACATGTACCAAGCAGAAATATTTTAGCCCCATTAAAAAAAGAGAAAGAATAAGTTTTTCTGACTTCATTGCCACTGAACAGTTTTGGCCCATGATGTTCTCAGTTTAGTCTGCCACAGGCTGAGATATTAACTCCTCCATTAACACTGCCTGGTGCTATACATGCTCTGAGTTGTGCAGTGAACCAGTAGCTCTTCATCTCCTCAACTGCCTAACTGCTGCATGCAGCTCTGCCTGCTTTGCTGCCGTATAGTTCATGATGGTTCCATACAGAAGGGGATTTTATTGCAGTTTTGAAGATATGTTTATCTTTTTCCTGCAACTGGGTGACATAAGAACTAAACAATCATGACAACAGAAAATACTAGAGAAACCACCCTCATGCCATCTACGAAAAAGGTGATAAAAAGATCTTTTTATTGCCAGTGAAGTTGATTTCTTCAGGCAAATTGATCTGCTTCACCTTTACAATCTTCTGCTACAAACTGATAAATGTTCTTCAGGCCACTTTGCAAGCCACTTGCTCAAAATAAAAGTAGTTTGGGCCAATCTAATAACGATTACTCTTGGTTTAGAAATAGAAGCCATTTAAGGACTCTTGTGCAAATGTTTTCATAGTCTTTTGACATATCGACTTACGGAAAGTAGAGTTATAAATGGGCAATGGGTCTCCATTAGTAGGTTAGATGAATTTAGTATGGTCCTGGACTATTGAGGACAGGCTGTGATTTGATGTGCCCTTAAAAACCTCTGGTGAAGAAAATTCTGTAACTGCATTTGGCAGTTTATGTTAGTACTTCATTAAATCTGTATTTAAAATTTCTTTCTTGTCTAAACTAAATCCCAGTTTCTGCCATTTAAACTCATTTAAGGATATTGACAGGAGAAAAGGAAAAGCTCTTCAGGGAAAAGTAGGAGCAAATATATTCTACAAACCAGGAAAATAATACAAAATTTACAGTAGGAGACATAAATAAACAATTTTAAAATAGAAGGTACCATTAATCTTTTAAATACAATGTTTTGCAAGTCAGTTGTGAGTCCATTGTTTGGACACCTCAGTGCGTACATTTGTAAATTCAGTGTTCCTGTTAAAAGAAGTATTATCTTGAAAAAAATCAGAAAAAAATTTGTTTCTTTAGGTAGTAAAATTGTATGACTGGGGTAGAAATATCGTTTGTAACTTGTCCTCATTCAGCCACAGGACAAAATACCAGTTGTTTGTAAATGCGATGGAAAACTCTGCTTAAATAGCAAACAAGTTAATACTTTCTTGCTTACGCCTAGAAAGAAATTCTGAAATGGAATGCTTTTTCCTTAGATTTCTTCTTCCCCTTCTTTCTCCTCCAATGTGCTCCCTAGAATGGCGCAAAATACCCGCCTTATGAACACAAGTAGCTGGTCTTCAATTAAGTGGAAAAAAGACCCTACTGATGAAAAACGAATAGTTTAGGTGAAGATCTGTTATAAAATGTGATTACACTGGTTTGAATAAAATGTTTATACTAAAGACGTAGATCTGCTTTTTGCATTGAGTATGTTAGAAAGTAGTGTGTTTCTTATTTCTTTGATTCTATATTATTAATTTCATATTCTATTAGTGAATAATCTAGCCTAATTTAATTGGCTTTATAAGGGAGTAATATCATACCATGGAGGTCTGTTCACTAAAGCTGTTTGACATGGTTGTCTCCTCTTTCCCCTGGCAAGTACCAGAAGTCAGGGGTTAGAGCGTGGGGAAAGCTTTAAGTTTTCAGCTGATGCAGTAGCAGACTGGACACCTGCACCATCCCATTCTCTGCCTTGCAATCTAGCTTCTTTTCAGCCATGTAGTCCCCTTCTTCAGGAATAAGATTTACAAATCAATGAGGTCAATATTTGTTTGTTACTAAGCAAAATAGTCTAGGGAGTATTTGAATTTGAAAAGGTGGGTTTTTTAATGTAGCTGGAAAACGCTTGTATACATCATATATAAAAAACATAAAACTTCATGGAATACCAAAACTGATAAGGCTAAATACACTGAAATCCTTATCCAGCTTCCCTCATTTCTAGGTTGGAGATATATTGGTAAAATAAAATTGAGATTGATTTCTAAGACAATACATGTATATAGGAGGCAACTTTTTTTAAGAACTGGTTATTTTATAACTTTGTTTTGTTTTGTTTTTTTAATAAAGGGGTAAAATGCCTAGAACAACTTGCATAATACTTTTTGATTCCTATCCTCAGACTAACATGTAAACTTGGTATAACAAAATGGTAACGAATCACTATCTGGATTTAAAATGGAAATGTAATTTCTGTCTCTTAAGATTCTTCATTACTTGAAAAATGAACCTTTTAAAGAGTATTGCAATACACACTTGATACATTTGACAGTCTTTGAACTAATCCACCTTGAAACATGATGCTAAATTGAAAGTTGGACTTTCAAAATTATTTATAAAAGAGTAGTTATCATTCCCATCTGGCCTGATCTAAGTAGTATATAAAGCAATTTCTTTGTAGAAGCCTAATATGAGACTTCGTTAATTGGCAGCAATTAGAAGCATTTCTTTGCAGATGTTTCTTCTAATAGCTTCTCCATTACATGAACTGTTCTTTCCAAGACCCTGAACAAGTCTAAATCCTTTTTTAATTTTTAAAGAAAAGCCAACAGCTATAGAATTCAAGAAGCCCTGAGACAGAGACATTTGTCTTCCAGAAGATATTAGCCTTTCTGTACGTGATCACTGCAGCACTACATCACGCTGGTCCTCTCTTAACAACACATTAACACCAATGCAATTCTTAGCTTCCCTTGCTTTTGTGTTTCAGAGTGTTACTCAGGTTTCAGACACTCCTGTGCTGCTTGGACAGAAGCAAGAGATAAACTGTTACATGGAGAAAATGTAATCTTTGTTTTCTCACAGAAAGATAGAGCTAAATGTTCAACTGGTAAACTTTTATAGATAGCTTCTCTGTCTGCTTCAGGCTAGGTACTGGACACTGGCTGTGAATATAGGACTTTTTAAAGTGCCTTATATAAGAGGCAGTACAAATGAAAGGAATACATTTGTAAAAGAGGGGGGAAAAATTCTATGAAATCATTCTATTCTGTTGACCTAGTATTTTTCTATTCATTTCAGAATAATTCCACTATGCTCAATGGCAGTTTATTCTTTTCAACAGATGCAACTTCATTCACTGCTGTTGAGTAACTTCTGAGTTCAGCTGGGAAAAATCAATTCTGTTCACTCCTCATGTCAAAAAGCAAAGAGTTCAGAAATCCCTATGCGCTACATAAATGAGGCTTAGAAACGGGTGGGCTGCTTTGGTTATAATTATGTTTTGCTTCCCGGTCAGTAGAGACATGAATCATGAAAAAGACTGAAAGTGATCTGAAGAAAAATCTGTATCTTTGCTTAATTCTGGCAAACTAATTCAACTGAAACCACGTATTAATTGTAAAAGAGAAAAAAACACTACAGGAGCCTCCACATGATACAAATGGTGCAGAGATCTGTGCTGGTATTCATCTGACCTAGAGTGTTTTCAGGAGGGTACAGCAATGTGTGACCACACTCTCCTGAGTGTCAGAGCAAGGTTTGCCCTCGGAGCCCTTGGCAACGCCTGAGAGCTCTGCACAGCATCACGACAACAAAGCAGTTTGCCCCTCGTCCTGAACTGAGGTGATACCACGTTTGTACTGGGAGCTAAGATGCAGGTTTTAAACTTAACAATGTAATGAAAAAGTCTGATTTAAAATGAAGACAACTTTAAGACCCTATCAAAACCTATAAATACATTCTCTTTAATTTTGCCATAATGACGTACAAACGCACTTCTTTTCCTGCGAGAAAGGATTTCTTTTCTGTTGTTTATAGCTTTTTTTTTAGCCTTTTTTGGCTATTTTAACTTTACCTAGTATACTTCAAGGAGAGTGATTTATGTGACTAACCTTGAAAAGTAATGTTATTTAAAATTGGTTTTTACATTCTTTTGTCTTAAGTGATTTCATAATTATTCTTGCAGAATGACAAAAAAATCAGCTGGCAATACGCTTCTGCTGCTAAAGAAAGAAGAAAATTTTCCTCTCTAGTGCCACTGCTTTGGTATAAGGAAGTGTATTATTATTCATTGAGATACACTGCCATGTGACGTTTTAAAAGCACCTCAGTAGAGGTCATTGAGTTATTTATAAAATCTACAATGAAATTAGACAACCTGTGTACATCAGTCCGTCATAATGTTTGCATTTTTCACTGAAAGATAAAGGAAATAAAAATTCATAAGAAAGAAAAAAGTGCTTGGCATTCAGAGCAATTTACTAATTGGAAAAAAAAAAAAAAAATCTACATTGTGCCTTGTCAGCAGAATTTCCTTTCTTTCATTCCAGTATTTCAAAGCCAAAAGGCAAGGTTGAAGACATAGATTCAGGTTTTATATGCTAGACTCTAAAATTAATTTTAATGCAACAGTCTAAATATTTGATTAGTCTGCATGATTATAATTTATTTCTGGACATTACTGCTTCCTAAATGTTCTGATCACTTCTAATCAACCTTATGAAGTTGCCCTCTCTTTCACAATTCAACTGCAATAAACCTCATTGCTTGGCTAAAGAAAGCTGCTTTGGATGCCAGCTAACTCATAACACTGCTTTACGTGTCTTGAGGAGTGCCAGGGAGAAGTGCTTGCACTTCTGATTTTTAAGAAGCTATAAGCTGTCTCAGCAATCCTGAAGACCCATGAGCACTTGACTCAGTAAAAGGCAAGCCTGGGAGACTAAGAATTGAATCTGTACCTCCACACAATGTTTAACCATGTCAGGGCAGTAAACAGCTCTTTCATAAAGTGACTTGTACTACATACATGTATAACCTCAGCCATTGCAAGCTTTCTGTCTTATTTTCCCTCATTCACCCCTATAGCATTTAAGTGCACTCTTGTTCAGTTTCTCTATTTCTACAGCACTAAAAGATCCACTAAGAGTGAAACATTCAGCACAGCTTTATGTTCAGAACTAGCACTGCAAACGTTAAAACAGTCCTTACTCTTCTTTTTCAAGAATTTGCAATATGCAATAATTGACATACTTGCATAATTTTATCTCTGTATCAGACAAAGTGAGCAATATCTGACATCTAGCAATTTAAAATTTATTTTATTTGGTGCATTCTCTTCATCACCTCTTTTTTCCAGATTCAACAATAACACCAATTAGATTTCATGTGTCTAGGTTTTCAGTAATTTAAAGAATCTAACTAAACATGGATATTGGATATGTTCTGTGCATTTTAATACATTGTTTGTTATTTAGGGTACAACCTATCCTCATTATTCCCACCATTGAGAAGCAACAGGAATTCCCCTCTTTAAACTATGCTTCAAGAGCTTTACTTTCGTACTAGAAGAGCTACAAATCACAAGGAGATGTTTTTCTTTACCATAATGAGGAATTATTGCCCAAGCCATTGCAGAAGCGTAGATGCCGCCAATCATCCAAAACATACAGAGCCAACTCAGGTGTTCACCTCGTTTCTCCCGAGCAAGCACTTCCGAAAAATAGGAGAAGACTGTTGGCACAGCTCCACCGATCCTATAAGAAGATACAGATAATGGATTAAGTGAAAGAGTAACAGCTAGTTGATGTTTGAAATGCCCATAGCTGAAGTCATTGAAAACCCAAACTACACGCTGCTTTTCTGGCAAGAGTGTTTTTTTCTCAAATTGCACTATGTATTGGTGAACTCTTGACTAACCGTTCATCAGTTTGAACAGAATTTTTGTCAAATATTTCCTTGAAAACTCTGTGTACAATTCCTTGCATTTGGTGTTTCACGGGGATTGTTAATGTGCTAGCCACTGGAACAGAAACCAGCACAAAGCTTTGATTTTCACCATTGCAAAAATCCTGAAATGATGGCAATCTACTGAGAAGTGTCAAAATACATTGCTTTTAATTGAAAATATTAGTCATTTTCCCAAAGAACTTTACATATTCCTCTAAGTCTTACCCCTCATGTTTTAGGTAATCAAGAAGTGACTAAATGTCAACTATATTATGAGTATATTGTATTTCCCCGTATTTAAAAAGATGTTCTATTCAGTTGCACTATGTGATTTGCTAAGCTCATGCTGGCTTCCTATATGTATTCATATAATATTCAGTTTTCCATATGGTAAAAATAAGCTCTGTCTGAAGGTTAGTTTGACATAAAAAAAAAAAAAAAAAAAAAAAAAAGAGTTCAGCTTGGTTTTACAAAAATCAGAGTAATTCAAAATATGTATAATTTTCAGTACCAGCTTCTGGATCATCTTTAACTGTCTTTACCTCTTCACTATCAATGCAAGCTGTCAAATGTTCCATAACAGGACAAGTCCCTGTGGATTTTAATTTTCCTGCTGAAGAAAATACCTGTGAAGCTTGAAGGGATATCTTCACATACCAGATTACATACTTTAAAGCAATATTTTGTATCATTTGAATTTTTAACTGAATTTTAAAAGTAAATGCATATTTACACGGCCATCTGGGAGCTGCCAAACTGGGAGCAAAAAGAAGGAAGCTTGGAACAGATTAAAACAAATATTAAAAAGAAAACATGAACACAGAAATGGCATTTTACTCCTAAGAAAATTGAGTACCATAGCAATACTGTTTATTTTAAGGTGTCTTCAGGTACAGTGATGAAATACTGATTGAGCTGTTATACTTGTTTTGGAGTCCTCTGTTTTGTCGCTTCCTTCTAGGCAGCTTTTCATGAAGTACTGCTGGTCAGCCCTTAGTTTTACAAGGAATGTTTCCTATAGTTGAGCCTGCTATCTCTTATACTGTGCCAGTTCTGCAAAGGTTTTACCTCCATGAATTCTTGTAGATATACAGCTGTATTTCATTTATTCTCATGGGGGACAACACTAAAAGCCTTCAGTAGTGAACTTCCTTGTCACAGGCAATGGGAGACACTGTCCTCAGAGGTTGCCCTGGAAGTCTGGGTTAAGGAATGATGGAAGGGTGATGACCAAGGGTGGAATCACAGCTCCTTTTGCTGTGATGGGGAACACTGCTGTCTCAGTGGTGCTATGGACTCAGGGCTCTCCAGTTCCCAAAGTATAAGCTGATTACAGCTATGATTCTTACCCGCCAGGGCTAATGCAGAGCTTTGAACTGTACTCCTACAATATTGCTCAAACACAGTACTCATGGATCTAATTAGAGCTCTTTTTCTAATGTGGGAAATTCACTAGCAGAGCTAGAAACAAGGTCTTCCCTGACTAAGCTGGAAAGTGCTGATGAGGAGTTAAAGGTGCCCACTTTCAAGAAGACCTAAATTAATAGATAGCATATGGCATGACAGACAGTATCAGTCATGCAATAACACCCTGCTAAAGAGAATAATTTTTGGTAAGCCAGTGCTGTTTTCTCTGATTGCTCCTGCTCATTAAGAAAAGTATACAGAGTGGCAGGCAAATATATATTTGGTAATTTTCCTGTTCTGTTATCCAATCTGTTCTTCTAAATTTACAATTTTATTCATTTCTTATGTTTTTTTCATGAAGTACAGAATCTTCTCTTTATTTTATAATGCAATTACCATGGTAATAAATATACCCTGAAACCACCTGTGTTGTATAGCACAATTAATAATAAATCACATTTAACACTTTAATAGTTTTCCTATTGCAAAGTGCTTGAAAACATTCTCTATAAGGGGTTCATTTGAGGACTCAACATATAATCTTCTGGAAATTTCCCTTAAATCTCCTAGGCTGGAATTTCAATGAAATGCAGCTTGTGAAAAGTTTCCAATAGTTGGAGTAAGACATGCATCCCTAGGTCATTGTGTGGTTTAGGAAATAGGCGGATGCTTCAGGTGGAAAGAACATACCCTATCTTAATGTCATAAAATGTACTATGGTCAGGAGACTAAAGGCAGCAAAAAAAGGCATCTCCCAGCTTGTCCAGCTGTGCCATGAGGATGAGAGATTGATGTTGCTTTAGCATTCAAAACTGATCCAAGTGGGTTGACTCATATGGTATGTCCTGAAGCTCCTCCAAGGCTACAGAAGAAGCATTAGAGTGTCAAAAGCAAAACATTTACTTAAGACAGACAAATAAACAGAAAAAAATAACCAGCTTTGAAAAAAACCCCATTTTTTCCTGTTTCATCTGATGTGATTAATTTGACATTTTCCATGAGTACACCAACAGGCTAAGTAAAGCTTATAAGTCCAGCTACTACCAGTCTGCCCTGGTAAGGCCACATTTGGAGTACTGTGTCCAGTTCTGGGTCCTCAGTACAAGAGGGACAGAGAAATACTGGAGAAAGTCCAATGGAGGGCCACAAGAATTATTAAGGTACTGGAATATCTCCCTTACAAGGAAAGGCTGAGAGCCTTGGGGCTGTTCAGCCTGGATAATCATAGAATCCTAGAATCATTCTGGTTGGAAAAGACCTTCAAGATCATCAAGTCCAACCACTAACCTAACTCTACCACATCCACCACCAAAACCTGTCCCTCAGCCGTACGTCCTCATGTCCTTTAAACTTCACCTGGGACAGTGATTCAACAACCTCCCTGGACAGCCTAGTCCAGTGCCTGACAACCCTTACACCATGTGTCTGAGGGCGTTCTCCAAATGTTTCTTGAATTTTATCAGGTTTGGTGTCATTACTACCTCCCTGGGGAGCCCATTCCAGTGCTCCACCACCGTCTGGGTTAAAAACTTCCTTCTAATGTCCAACCTAAACCTCCCCTGGCACATCGTCCTACCATTTCCTCAGATTCTAACACTGATCACCAGAGAGAAGAAATCAGCACCTACTCCTCCCCCTTCCTAGTGAGATGGCAATAAGCTGCGATGAGGTCTCCCCTCAGTTGCCTCTTCTCCAGGCTAAACAGGCCAAGTGACTTTAGCCACTCCTTGTACAGCATCTCCTCTAAACCCTTCACCAACTTCATGGCCCTCCTACCTTCCAGTAGCTTTATAACCTTTTTGTACTGTGGTGCCAAAAACTGCACACAGTACTCAAGATGAGGCCGCATCAGTGCAGAGTAAAGCAGGACAATCACCTCCCTTGACCGGCTAGAAATGCAGTGCTTGATGCACCCCAGGACTCGGTTGGCCCTCCTGGTTGCCAGGGCACACTGTTGGCTCATGTTCAACTTGCCGTTGATGAGAACCCCCAGATCCCTTTCTGCAGGGCTACTCTCCAGCCTCTTGCTCCCCAGAGTGTCTGTATATCCAGGGTTACCACATCCCAGGTGCAAACTCCAGCACTTGTCCTTGTTAAACTTCACATGACTGGCGGTTGCCCATCTGTCCAGCTTGTCCAGATCCCTCTGCAGGGCCTCTCTGCCCTCAAGAGTGTCAACTGCTCCCCTCAACTTTGTGTCATTCATGAACTTAGTAAGCCTTCAAGTCCTGCATCCAAGTCATTTACGAATATGTTAAAGAGTACTGGCCCTATGATGGATCCCTGCAGAACCCCACTAGTGACTGGTCACAAGCCTGATGTAATCCCATTCACCACAGCCCTCTGAGCTTGACCCATCAACCAATTGTTCACCCATTCTGTTATGTGCTTCTCCATCTGGATGCTGGACAATGTGTTTAGGAGGATACTGTGAGAGACAGTATTAAAGGCCTTACTGAAATCCAGAAAGAGTACATCAACTGGCTTCCCTTGGTCAACCAGGTGGGTGACGTTGTCATAGAAAGAAATCAAGCTAGTCAAGCAGGACTTTCCCCTAATGAACCTTTGTTGGCTGGGACCAATGTCTGTATTGTCTTCTAGGTGTCTTTCAATAGCTCCCACAATAATCTTCTCCACAACCTTACCATGCACTGAGGTGGGACTAACAGGTCTGTAGTTACTGAGCTCATCCCTGAAGACTGGGACAACATTTGCCAACTTCCAGTCAACCAGTACCTCTCCATATTCCCAAGAGCTTTGAAAAATCATTGAGATAGGTCTCACTATGACCTCTGCCAGCTCTTTAAGTACCCTCAGATGAATTCCATCAGGCCCCATCAACTTACAGGGATCCAGCTGGAGCAGCAAATCCTGCACAGGTTCATGGCTGATTTGGAGATTATCATTTGCACAACCGTGGTTCTCTATCCCAGGGCTCTGGGGGCACCCAAGCCCTTCATCAGTGTTGAAGACAGAGATAAAGGCAGTATTAAACATTTCTGCTTTGTCTATATCCCTGTTTATGAGATGTCTCCATGATCATCAAGTAATGGACCAATGCTGTTTCTGGCCTGCCTTTTGCTATTAATGTAATTTTAAAAGGCCTTTTTATTATCCTTCACAGTGCAGGCCAGTTTCAACTCTAGTTGAACTTTAGCCGCAAGGATTTCTGCCCTACAGTGGCAAACAGCATCCCTATAGTCCTCCCATGTTATCTGTCCATCTTTCCACTGGCCATACACCTTCCTTTTTTACCTTAGTTTGAGTAGGAGGTCCCTGATCAGCCAGGCTGGTCTTCTACCTTGCCTGCTTGACTTCTGGCATTTTGGGATTGGCTGGTCCTGTGCTCTTAGGACGTGGTGCTTAAAAAGTGACCAGCACTGATGGACCCCAGCACCCTCAGAAGCTTTTTCCCAGGAGACTTTACTAAGCAGCTCCCAAAGCAACCTGAATTCTGATTTCCTCATATCCAGTGTCGAGGTCTTGCTGTTGGTTTTCCTCCTGATACAGCAGATGTTAAACCTGACTGACTTCAGAGCCTTGGGAAGGGTAGTAAAACAATCGGGAGCACAGATTATTTTTTCATCCCTCCTCCCAGTCAAAAACAGTGGCACTGGAGAGAACAGCAGAATACAAAATATCAATGCATGGCTCCGGGGCTGGTGTCGTCACCACAATTTTGGGTTTTTCGATAAAGGGGTGGCCTACACAGCACCAGGAATTGCCACCTTAAATGGG